>JAVJIF010000864.1:0-78008 GCA_038442645.1 Agave tequilana | reverse complement strand
TCTTCTAAGTTGAAGATAGATGCATATTTATATACTAGAGAAGAGTGACAAGGTTTTAAAAATTTGATATTTTGCCTTTCTCTTCGATGTTTACGTCATGCATCATAATACCACCATGTTCAGTCGACTCGGCATTATTCGGCCATGATGTGATTCATTAAATGAGAAAAGAAGGTTTTCTTTGGCGCTCTTCCAAACATTTTGAATCCCAAACCCTAATCCATCTTTGTCATTGCTTTATTGTTGACATCATGCATCACCAATATTTAATGATTCGGCGTCGATCGACGGTGATATGATCTGATGACAGGATAGCTTCTGACAAGTTCATAGGTAAATTAGAAAAGAGTGACAAGGCTAAACTAACGTTCATAACCTGTTTCTTCTTCAATGTAACCAATGTTCTATCAGTTCAACACTGGTCGATGGCAATATGATCCGTTAGAGAAAGAAAGAAGTTTTCCTTGACGCTCTTCTCAAACATCTTGGATCTGAAAGTTCTAATCACAAAGTGTAATATTAATCTAATCATAAGAAAGATCCTATCAAGGATAGTACTTCGTCAAGAACCTGCCATTGATCGGCATCATGAGTGTATCACCGTCTGGGGTTATAAGGCAGGCTGCTCTATTTGAATAGACTGACTCTACTGCAAATGGTCCTTCCCATTGGGCTAAAATTTGCCTTTAGTTTTGTGCGTCATGATCATGGGTCGTCTGACGGCTAAAACCAAATCTCTTTTTTGGAATACCCTTTACTTAACCTTCTTATTGAAGGCTTTCGAGATTTGAGTTTGGTACAACTCAATGTATTGTGAGCTTGTAGTCGTTTCTCATCTAGGGCTTCGAGTTTTGAAGACGTAACCGGTCATTATCTTCATTTGTCATCTTTGTGGCTAAGGCCACCCGTTGCGACGACATCTTAATTTCTAGTAGTATGACTACTTCGCACACGTATACCAGAGAAAAAGGCGTATTGCCTGTCTGGGTTCGAACCGTAGTTCAGTAAGCCCAAAGACATTCACTGAGCTTCTCATTCCAGTCTCGTTTACTTGATGAAACAAATTTCTTAAATAGCTTGATAATTATCATGTTGAATGCTTCCGTCAAACCATTAGCAGCAGGGTTATAAACGGTTAATGTCACATTCTAAATCCGGTACTTATTGCAAACCGATAGAATGCTTGGCTTGCAAATTGGGGACCATTATCATGAATAATCCGCCTAGGGACACCAAACTGATGAATGACATGGTGTTTGATAAAGTTGACCACGTTGGAAGTTTTAACTTCAATAAGTGATATAGCCTCTGCCCACTTTGAAAAATAATTGATTATCGCTAAGATGAACCGATGACCTTTTGTTAATGAGGGACTGATGGTCCTGCAACATCGATTCCCCATGCTTCGAATGACACGAAGCAACAGTCGAATAAAGTAATTTCGGAAGTTAATGTATAAAGTCTGTATGGGTTTGGAAGCTTTACACCTCTGTGCATATTTGATGGCATCAGCTATCATGATTGACCAATAGTAACCAAGTCTATGCAATCGATCCTTGAATTTCAGATCTGGTTGATAAGCTCCGCATATACCATCGTGTGCCTTTTTGAGTATTTCTTGTGCTCCGAATTAGAGAGGCAACGAAGCAGGATGTCGTCATATGAACGACGATGAAGTGTCTTTACTATCAAGTCATAGTAGAAGCGGAGAAACCTTCGTCCAATAGAAACTGCTTTTTTAAGGTCATCCGACAATATATCATGCAAAGCATAGTCAATGAGGGAAAACCGCCAATCTCTTGGTTCGAAATCCATTAAAATTACATGGACTTCCTTAGTTTCCAATACATACTTAGGACAAATAAGGTGTCGAGTAGCCATTGTAAGATGATACGTTGTGTCGATCGGTAAGGCCAATGTAGCCGCTAGTGCAGCCAAAGCGTCAGCCCTAGTATTTTGAGATCGGGACACATGACCGATATAAAAGCCATCAAATAAATTAGCAACATTTTGGAGTCTCTACTCTGAAGGCATACAAGTTGTTCTATCTACTTTCAGGATGATAAGTAGTCCCAAGTCCTCCAAACTAACTGGACACAAAAGGCTTTCCTCTTTCGCAAGGTCGTAATCCTTCACTTAATGGCAGATTTGTCATCAGGAAGCTGGATCTTCTTTGATTAATATTGGCAAAGGATTGGTTGCCACCAGAAAGCTGAATCTTCCTTAATCAAAATTGGTAAAAGAAGGATCCGAGACCTTACCGGTGAAATCCCTTTCCCATATCTTGTACAGAGACCCAGCAAAAGTGAGATATTAGTGAAAATAATATAGCACAAATCCGTAGCTAAGTGGATTATCGCGGATAGGTGACCACTAATTTTCTCCTAGAGTTGACATCAGTTGCTCCAGTATATTCTCTTGCTATGATCAAAACCTAAACTTGAGAACGAAGATGCATACTTTTATCCTCCTTCATCAGGTCGAAAAGATTGGGAGCACAGTGAACTGCAACACAACACAAAAAAAAATGAGTTAGCATTAAGCGATAATCAGAAGTTTTTTGCCCTGAGCGGAGCTGATCCGGATCCAGCCTAGCTATACCCTGAGGCTAGATGTCGGATTATACAGAGGCAAAATGCTCAAGAGCTCAAAAGGCACTGATGCCTCAAAACCAGTGTTCTATATATCCCTAATATTGCGCCGATATTGCGTTTACGGCACCTAGCCGTAATGATTTGGCACATCCAAACCGATATAGCATTTTCGTCCAAAATCGCTGATAAATAGGCATCGACCCGATATATGGCCGCAATTTCGGCGATTTTGGACCCAATATAGCGTTTTACACCCAATTTCTAGGTTAGGTATTTGGGTAATTCGAGTGATGCGACAATGTGACATTTTTGAAGATTCTACATGTAACCCCCTGATCTCCGGTGTACATATCACCGTATCAGTACCGATACGACGTACACAAATTGATTTGACCTCCGTAATAGTCCGATTGAGCCGATTTCAGTTTTAAAAATCATTTCCTAATATTTAGATTTTTCAGGATTTTCTGGAATTTTTCTGGATTATTTTGGAAAATCTCCGTAGTCGGTGTCGACCGATACCGATAACCGGCCTTCCGATTTTTATTTCATAAACAGAGTTGGATTTTGAGAATTCGCTTTCACTGGATGTCTTAGAATCGTGTTATCTACGTTCGGGTATTTTGGGGAATATTCTAAATTTATCGAAATTCGGGAAAAAACGGTGTCGCCTGTATCGGCGAGACACTCCGGGATTTTTAATTTGCAAATCGGATTGAGTTTCTGCAAACCGTCTTCATTTTAGGCCTCAGGATAATATTTTCTATTTTATGTAATTTTGGTCACCATTCGGAACTAGTCAATTTTGGACCCTATTATAATATTAATTAAATATTTTAAAAACCCCTTTTCTCTTTTTCTTTTCCCTTCCTCTTCTCCATTTCTCTGGAGAATTCCCACCGCCCTACTGTAACTCCACCGCCTCTTTTCTCTCCCCCTAATTTAAAATCTCTCTTCCCCTCTCTAATTAAATCCCTCTCTCCCTCTCTCTAATTAAAACCTCTCTCACACTCTCTCTAACCTCTCTCCCTCTCTCTGTGCGACCCAAAGGAGGCCGACCTTCACCAGCGGACATGCCGCCGGCCATCGCCGCCGGCCGCGACCCCCAGGCCGAGCCCCAGCCGGCCGGCGCCTCCCCTCCGGCCGCCGCGCCCCCGGCCCGGCGCCTCCCCTCCGGCGAGGCCGCCATGGCCGCGCGCCTATCTCTCTCAGGTAAACTCTCTCTCCCCTCTTTTCCCTCCCCTTGTCGCCAGCGCGTACCACGGAGGGCGCCGCCGGCACGGGCCGCGGCGGGCGCCACCAACCAGCCCGGCCGGTGGCCGGCTAGCAGGCGACAGCAGCAGCTGTCGCTGCTGCTGCTGTTGTTGTTGTTATTGGGTTCGGGTATGGACCCGAACCCAATAACCCTATTGGGTTTGGTTGAAATCTCTAAACCCCTATTGGGTTAGACCCATTACCTCTATAAACCCGTAAACCCGATACCATTTGACTTAATGTAACGGGTTTGGGTTGTGGATCTGGACCCGACCCGTTATGAGCTAAACCCGCATCTGAAACCCAATAAAGGCATATTTACAGAAACCCCCTGGTTCAATTTCTTAATTGCATTTGAATTCTTTTATTTGCCTATTTAACCCATTTTCATTACTTTTAGTATTCGGGCGATATCTGGAACATCCGGACTCCGATTCGGGCGATTCTGGATCCGTTGCGATCGTGGGGAAGAGAGTTACCATCCTATGGCTAGTTTGTGAGTGTTTTCCTTTTCTAAATTTTATTTATTTATTCATGTTTATTAAAGTCATGAATGATTGCTATAGTTACGAAACCGTAATTATGGATTAAATAATAGAACTGTTAAATTCCTAACTTAACTCGAGAAACGGCATGTGTTATAAACCTAGACATTTAGCTAGATGATCAATTAAAGAATCACTAGACACAGTCACTGCATGGATAACTAGTATGGTTCCACACTAATGCTACATGGACACGAAGACACGCGTACTTCATTATGCGGGATCTTGTCACTATTACACTATCACCCTGACCGACCCACTGGTACACTAAATACCGTAGTAGTGCATGTCGATAGCGGTTACCCTGGATAACAGTATTCATGTAGCCTCCTGTACACGTTTCATCATGACATAGTTACTGAGATTCACGACACGATCACTGCATGTTTGTGCGTTACTGCAATACGGAAACACCGACCTTGCTATTGCATGTTATGGTCGATACCCTATACATTATTAGTGGGACACGGATACACCAGTTCACTAGACACCGTTATGTCATATATTTTTATCATCGTTACATAGATGCTCGGCATATCACTGTTACACATGCATATATGGTTTCTCTATTCTGGTCATATGGATCCATGTTTCTATTACATGTATTATTGTGCCATGTTCCCGTATTCATGTTACATGATTATTCCTGTTACTGATATGGGTATTCCCATTACTGGACATGAGAGCTTTTGATATGCGATATGTGGACTTCCACATCTATTGATCTCGTTATATTGTTCCCGTTATATTGTTCCGCGATATTGTTCCCGTTTCCCGTTATATTGTTCCCGTTATATTGTTCTATGCGATCAACAGAGCTCTGGTCCAGTTATCATTTACCCGTATCATGTACTGTTATTTGTTCTTGTTACATTGGATACTTGACATATCAGATCATAATGATAACTGGGTTATGGGGGAGACTTGACGGTTGATTAGATCTTATCGGGTGATGTACTGGATCCATATTGTTCTCCCACTGCAGGGGATGGTAGTGCTACCTACAATTGCTCCATGAGCTATTGTTACTTGATTATTGTTCCCCTCTTAGCGGAGGGCTCTGGTCTTAGCAGCCAGGGGTTGATAAAGGCCGTGATCCCGGGTATGAACGGGATACACCTACCCGATAAGAACTCCTCGACCATGAGTTTCCAATTAACATAATAAAAGTATACACAATAGTGACGTCGGGAACACTTGTTATTTGGTTACTCTCTCGTTTGGATAATGGTACCCGTAGGCCATGTCCGGATGGGTTCGACTGGAGTGCGGGCTCCAGTATGAACTGCCAGTGGTATGGGACACTGGAAGAGAGTAATTAAAATAGCAGGCGGTACTGATTGCTACTATTGTATAAATCACATGACATGCCTGGTACATGTATGCGATCTTGTTATTGTTCATGCTACTTTATCCGATATCATGTTACCTGTATATGTTTACCTTACTTGTTTCATGCTATACCTTCTATGGTGGCATCCTACTCATGTACATGTATACTCTGCATTACATATATTCTGTTTTGCATGGACTATCTGCTGCATAGGCACAACACAGTGAGATGGTTATGTTACATACTTCATCTACATGTTCATTTACATCATTACCATGTTCATTTCCATCATGTCACCACTACCATGGTCATTTCCAACACGTCACCACTAGACAACATTATTTATTATATAAACTGGACACGACTATAGACATGACCAGATAATAACCGACTAGGTAGTGATGGTATTAAAAGATGACATGTTTATATATTTTCACTGCTTTCATGTTTATATATTTCTACTGATTATTATATGGTATCACTATTACCCCATCATTATATATTAGTATCGTGCTTGTAGTACTATAGTATATATTACTGCCTCCTTCATTTTACCACTCACTAGGTCGCTTTCTGACGACCCTGGGTTTGCGTGCCCAGATGGAGATCGGAGTTATAGTATTATCAGATAGTGCCGTGGAGTCACATAAGAGATTCCTCATCGGGTCTATTCATAGGTATCTTGGTCATTTATTTTTGTTATCTTATTTGTTCCCATTTTTCATATCTGTTATGATCGCTAACCTCTTTCTGCAGGTATTCTTGTACTGCTTTTATGCTGGACCTCATGTTTATATGGAGGTAATGTACTGTACTGAGGCTTAACGTACGCGTGAGCGTGTATGCACCTCGCGTATGTACGTCGCCATAACGTCCCCGTACCTACGGGATCGGGGCATTACATAGTGGTATCAGAGCCTAGGTTCACACCTGGTGTGGGTAACCACCTGGGTCAATACTCAGGCTCATACCAACAGTACAATCAGGTTCAGAGTAACTGATCTGTATCTGAATTTGGGGATTCCAGCAACGAGTACAAGAATACCATGACTTAACAATTCATTCCTTACCTCGTTTGTATTCCTTCTTTCCTTCCAGTTGTCAACCAGAACATCTGTTTTCCTTCTCGCGTTCCTTGCATCGTCTTGCTTCCCATCTGTTAGGATAAGTTCACTACCATACTTCTTCATCTCGAGTTCCTTCTAGATATCAGAGTGCGCAGCGGAAGTATCGTGGACCGTAACCTTTGGGCTTTGGGATTGGAAATATTGTTCTCATACCTGAATAGAAATTGCGAGGACACAATTTTGTAAGGTGGGGAGAAATGTAACCCCCTGATCCCCGGTGTACGTATCACCGTATCAGTACCCGATACGACGTACAAAATTGATTTGACCTCCGTGGTAGTCCGATTGAGCCGATTTCAGTTTTAAAAATCATTTCCTAATATTTTAGATTTTTCAGAATTTTCTGGAATTTTTCTGGATTATTTTGGAAAATCTCCGTAGTCGGTGTCGACCGATACCGATAACCGGCCTTCCGATTTTTATTTCACAAACGGAGTTGAATTTTGAGAATTCGCTTTCACTGGATGTCTTAGAATCGTGTTATCTACGTTCGGGTATTTTTGGGGAATATTCTGAATTTATCGAAATTTGGGAAAAACCGGTGTCGCCTGTATCGGCGAGACACTCCGAGATTTTTAATTTATAAACCGGATTGAGTTTCTGCAAATAGTCTTCATTTTAGGTCTCAGGATAATATTTTCTATTTTATATAATTTTGGGCACCATCGGAACTAGTCAATTTTGGACCCTATTATAATATTAATTAAATATTTTAAAAACCCCTTTTCTCTTTTTCTTTTTCCCTCCTCTTCTCCATTTCTCTGGAGAATTCCCACCGCCCTACTGTAACTCCATCGCCTCTTTTCTCTCCCCCTAATTTAAAATCTCTCTTCCCCTTCCTAATTAAATCCCTCTCCCTCTCTCTAATTAAAACCCTCTCTCACACTCTCTCTAACCTCTCTCCCTCTCTCTGTGCGACCCAAAGGAGGCCGACCTTCACCAGCGGACATGCCGCTGGCCATCGCCGCCGGCCGCGACCCCCAGGCCGAGCCCCAGCCCGGCCGGTGCCTCCCCTCCGGCCGCCGCGCCCCCGGCCCGGCGCCTCCCCTCCGGCGAGGCCGCCATGGCCGCGCGCCCATCTCTCTCTCAGGTAAACTCTCTCTCTCCCCTCTTTTTCCCTCCCTTGTCGTCGGCGCGTACCGCAGAGGGCGCCGCTGGCACGGGCCGCGGCGGGCGCCACCAGCCAGCCCGCCGGTGGCCGGCTAGCAGGCGACAGCAGCAGCTGTCGCTGCTGCTGCTATTGTTGTTGTTATGGGTTCGGGTATGGACCCGAACCCAATAACCTTATTGGGTTGGTTGAAATCTCTAAACCCCCTATTGGGTTAGACCCATTACCTCTATAAACCCGTAAACCCGATACCCATTTGACTTAATGTAACGGGTTTGGGTTGTGGATCTGGACCCGACCCGTTATGAGCTAAACCCGCATCCGAAACCCAATAAAGGCATATTTACAGAAAACCCTGGTTCAATTTCTTAATTGCATTTGAATTCTTTTTATTTGCCTATTTAACCCATTTTCATTACTTTTAGTATTCGGGCGATATCTGGAACATCCGGACTCCGATTCGGGCGATTCTGGATCTGTTGCGATCGTGGGGAAGAGAGCTACCATCCTATGGCTAGTTTGTGAGTGTTTTCCTTTTCTGAATTTTATTTATTTATTCATGTTTATTAAAGTCATGAATGATTGCTATAGTTACGAAACCGTAATTATGGATTAAATAATAGAACTGTTAAATTCCTAACTTAACTCGAGAAACGGCATGTGTTATAAACCTAGACATTTAGCTAGATGATCAATTAAAGAATCACTAGACACAGTCACTGCATGGATAACTAGTATGGTTCCACACTAATGCTACATGGACACGAAGACACGCGTACTTCATTATGCGGGATCTTGTCACTATTACACTATCACCCTGACCGACCCACTGGTACACTAAATATCGTAGTGCATGTCGATAGCGATTACCCTGGATAACAGTATTCATGTAGCCTCCTGTACACGTTTCATCATGACATAGTTACTGAGATTCACGACACGATCACTGCATGTTTGTGCATTACTGCAATACGGATACACCGACCTTGCTATTGCATGTTATGGTCGATACCCTATACATTATTTGTGGGACACGGATACACCAGTTCACTAGACACCGTTATGTCATATATTTTTATCATCGTTACATAGATGCTCGGCATATCACTGTTACACATGCATATATGGTTTCTCTATTCTGGTCATATGGATCCATGTTTCTATTACATATATTATTCTACCATGTTCCCGTATTCATGTTACATGATTATTCCTGTTACTGATATGGGTATTCCCATTACTGGACATGAGAGCTTTTGATATGCGATATGTGGACTTCCACATCTATTGATCTCGTTATATTGTTCCCGTTATATTGTTCCCGCGATATTGTTCCCGTTTCCTGTTATATTGTTCCCGTTATATTGTTCTATGCGATCAACAGAGCTCTGGTCCAGTTATCATGTTACCCGTATCATGTACTGTTATTTGTTCTTGTTACATTGGATACTTGACATATCAGATCATAATGATAACTGGGTTATGGGGAGACTTGACGGTTGATTAGATCTTATCGGGTGATGTACTGGATCCATATTGTTCTCCCACTGCAGGGGATGGTAGTGCTACCTACCAATTGCTCCATGAGCTATTGTTACTTGATTATTGTTCCCCTCTTAGCGGAGGGCTCTGGTCTTAGCAGCCAGGGGTTTGATAAAGGCCGTGATCCGGGTATGCACGGGATACACCTACCCGATAAGAACTCCTCGACCATGGGTTTCCAATTAACATAATAAAACAGTATACACAATAGTGACGTCGGGAACACTTGTTATTTGGTTACTCTCTCATTTGGATAATGGTACCCGTAGGCCATGTCCGGATGGGTTCGACTGGAGTGCGGGCTCCAGTATGAACTGCCAGTGGTATGGGACACTGGAAGAGAGTAATTAAAATAGCAGGCGGTACTGATTGCTACTATTGTATAAATCACATGACATGCCTGGTACATGTATGCGATCTTGTTATTGTTCATGCTACTTTATCCGATATCATGTTACCTATATATGTTTACCTTACTTGTTTCATGCTATACCTTCTATGGTGGCATCCTACTCATGTACATGTATACTCTGCATTACAAATATTCTGTTTTGCATGGACTATCTGCTGCATAGGCACAACACAGTGAGATGGTTATGTTACATACTTCATCTACATGTTCATTTACATCATTACCATGTTCATTTCCATCATGTCACCACTACCATGGTCATTTCCAACACGTCACCACTAGACAACATTATTTATTATATAAACTGGACATGACTATAGACATGACCAGATAATAACCGACTAGGTAGTGATGGTATTAAAAGATGACATGTTTATATATTTTCACTGCTTTCATGTTTATATATTTCTACTGATTATTATATGGCATCACTATTACCCCATCATTATATATTAGTATCGTGCTTGTAGTACTATAGTATATATTACTGCCTCCTTCATTTTACCACTCACTAGGTCGCTTTCTGACGACCCTGGGTTTGCGTGCCCAGATTGGAGATCGGAGTTATAGTATTATCAGATAGTGCCGTGGAGTCACATAAGAGATTCCTCATCGGGTCTATTCATAGGTATTTTGGTCATATTTCTGTTATCTTATTTGTTCCCATTTTTCATATCTGTTATGATCGCTAACCTCTTTCTGCTGGTATTCTTGTACTGCTTTATGCTGGACCTCATGTTTATATGGAGGTAATGTACTGTACTGAGGCTTAACGTACGCGTGAGCGTGTATGCACCTCGCGTATGTACGTCGCCATAACGTCCCCGTACCTACGGGATCGGGGCGTTACACTACACTTGGATAGTGATTATGGATTCATAGGCTTAATGCAAGTTATCGAATTAAGTATATCTTAAACATATAAGAATGATGTTTTATGTAGATTTATATAATTATGCATATATTGTCTTATTAAGATGCGATTTAAGGCAAGAAGATATGTATATTATAGTCTGATTTTGACATTCGATTTTTGAAAATATCCCCAATATATCCTCGATATATCCCCATCTCCGATAAATTTTTCCGACCGATGTAGCCGTTGTGACCGCTATTTAGAATACTGCTCAAAACAAATAGAGGATAGCCTCGCCTATATGGCAAGGCTAGACTAACCCGGAAATGGCACAATCTTAGTCCCACCTATATAGCAAGACTGGTTCAACCTTGAAAAGACCAGTTCTAGTCTCGCCTGTATGGCGAAGCTAAAATTGGTCTAGAAAAGGTAAGGCCTAACCCTCGCCTATATGACAGGTTTAGCAGGCCAAAGCAGGAGTTTCGCCTAGAAAAATCCTTCGCCTGATTAGGCAGAATATTAGCTTCGCCAGGAAGCTTAAAAAAGGGCTGAAACCCTTCTCTAAAGATCCGCCAAATGCAGAGACCAAGGGAATTCAATCCCTGAAATAGCTGGTAAAACTAAGAAAATTAAGGGAGAACTCCCTAAAGTCACTAGTTTATTGGTTAAGTCTCTGGATGACCAAGACTCACCAGCCCTTGGTCTGGTAGTGACCAGAGTGAGCGTCCTCACTACTTCAGGGACCTCAGTCTCCTTGCCTGGGCAATGAGGAGATATCATGAACAAAATTTTCAGAAAGAGAAAAGTATGTTTCTCTGAGAAGGGTTACAAGTGTCCTATTTATAGGCCTCATGGCCAAACCACACCGCTGCCACTTCAAGCCTAGAAGCGCGTCCTTAGAATCCTCGTTTGCATTCTAGAATTTAAAAAATCTTATTCTTAGATAACTTAGAAAATGAGTATTTATAAATCTAAATTTTAAATTTAAATTCTCTCCTTTATCTTTGACTCGGGATAGGATAATTTCTGTTTTGACTTGTGCTTGATGGGCTTTGGGTTTTTTAACTTGTGGGCTTCTTTTGGCTCTTTTCTTTTTTTAATTATCGAGATCTGCACATTACTAAACACTAAAATAATTAAATAGCAGTGTTTTATAAAAAATAAACATGAAAATGTGACCAAAAATATGCTTTTTTTATGAACAATCACCATCATTACACACACACCCCTAAAAAAGGCCCAAAAACACCATGACACAGAAACACATGTAAGCTCAATGAAATGGGAAATGAATAGTAGAAGTCCATTTAGACAACCTTTCTCGATAAAAGAGAAGAAAATTAGAGTTAGGTTAAAAGCACAAACAAATACGGGTCATTGCATATCGGTATGCTTTTAATCAGAGATTTGAATGGGAAATGTAGTAGAGTAGTGCATACAAGTGAGCCCTTTATTACCATATACAGCGGGTAAATTCCTTAGTAATCAATCCACACACCAAAATAATGGAGAGATAGTTAAATCAAAATCACAACAAGCACAAACACACAAAACTTATGTGGAAATCCGAAATGAAAAAATCACGAAGAGAGGAGAATTCCATTATAACACTGGTGATTACAGGTGCTTCTCTAGTGTGTTAGGGTTTCTAGATTTTGATTGTGACCGCCTCCTCGTTGGGAGGGATCTGTTATTTATACAAGTAATCGCTACATGATAAAGTGATGGAGTCTCACTCAGTTTGAATATTTAAAATCCTCATCTTGATGGCGGTTGAGCTGATCATACCAGTTTGAATCGAGATAAGGGAGAGTTCATCTCTATCTAGTAGTTTGTGCCTGCTGTAGATAAGAACGAATTGTCCCCAAAGAGCAACTGCCTTATTTGGATAATGATTATGCTTAAAAGTTGAGGTCTTCCTTCAATTGATCTTATCTCTTCTTCCACTTACTCAACCGGCTTGAAGTTTGAATTGGACAGAGAGTCAGGATCAGGCAGTGTTTTAAATGTCAGATATCAGGGAAATATCGGATGTCATATACGGATGTCGGATTTCAAATTTCGGAGATATTGTCATTTAGTAAATTTCAGACGTCATGCGGATAACAAATATATATCCTAAATGTCTTAAATAATGTAATTTAAAATTCTTATCGAGATAATACATACACAACTTATGCAAAACTGCATAAATATATTTAGGATAGATATATTAATTTAAACATTTTATATATTCACTAATTCATTGTTAAAATTTCTCAATTGCTCCAACTTCCAAGACCAATCAACATATTGGGTTTTTCTCGAAATGTCAGCTGACATATCGGATTTTCCTGAAATGTCGGCCGACATTTTTCAAACGCCATTTCAAATACGGGGGGGATGTCGTGACGGTGAGGACTTGAAAATGAAATGTCGGTCAACATTTCAGAAATGTCAGATGACATTTAAAATACTGATCAGGTGTTTTGAAAGTGGCCACGCGTCGCGCATCCCTTGGGGCCAGATGACACATGTCATAATCTTAGGTGGTCCAGGAAGCGACCACTACAGATGCCATATCTGCTTTCCTCTTTGTGAGAAGTTGGGAACTTCCCTCGGGGTTATAAATTCTCAGACTTTAATAGAAAGAGGGAGCAGATAAGAATTTCAGGTTTGGGCACGAGTCGATCAATGTCGTTTCAAGTTTTATCGTAGTGGCATACGTCGCTTTGTAGGTTGACAGAGCCTTAAATATGTGTCATATCTGCTGCAATCTCGATCAGGTCATCATCACTTTTGTTGAAGCGGCGCTCGAGGTGGGTACCGCGTATCTAGAGCGATGGCTTAGATTTAATCCACTGTTACATGTGTAAGGTCCTGATTTAGGAGGCGGTTCGTTTTCTTAGGGTTTAAGAAGACAGCTACCTGGGATTTAGGCATTTTACCAAATCTTTGCGCCTCTTACTTTCTTGCCCTTTTTCAATTTTTTGGTTCTTAAAACTCGTTTGTCCTGTTTTCATTGCAATGAAAAAGAGAGAGACGTCTGCAACGATCAGCGATATGGGCAAAGGAAAGGCTGCGGGGAGGAGAAGGGGAAGAAAGCTTCCCATCGTATCAGGATCGGAATGGACTTCGATCTAAAAACCTCCAAACTCCATGACCAAGAGGCGGTAGATAAGTACTTGGCTACCTATGGATTTTGTTTGAATCTGGGGATTAAAATTGAGTTTTGCCCCGCAGTGTTGACGTTTCCTCAGCCCCGCCTAAAGGGAGGATGTATATATGTATCCCCACGTTCTGGCACTGGAGCTAAGATTGCCAATGACGAAGTTCATCCGCAACGTTCTGGATTTTTACAAAGTCACCCCTCTCAGTTATTAGCGATAGCCTAGCACACAGTACTAGAGTTCAAGGCCTTTGTGATTTGTATGCTCCTGAAGCGTGTCAGCTCGAGATCTTCAGTGTCACGTATTCGCTAAGTAAGACTATTCAAGGTATGCGTTACTTTTCCCCCAAAGCGAGATTGAAAAAAATTATTATCAACATGGTCAATAGCGACCATGGTATGCGGGATACTATGGTTCGAGTGACTGGTCCGTGAGAAACTGAATCAGAGGATGAGCGCGAGCAGTCTTGGTCGCCTGCAACTTGGAATTTGGCTCTCGCGGGGGGCTTTACCTACCGCTGATGTTGAGGCGAAGTTGAGGAGGTTGACGACCATTGGCTACAACCACCACAACTGGAGTTAGCTGCTAGACCCGAATAGGCCTCATGAACATCCAATCATCCTGAAAGTGATGACTTTGGGTAAGATCCAGCCTACCTCTGAGCCTTAGGAGCCTGCTCGGGAGTCGAGGGTCTCGAGACAGATGGTTTTTACTGTAGGGAAGAGGGCTCACGCCCAGTCTTCGCAAATCCCATGCCCCGAGGTAGATCTTGGCCTTCTTTGATTTTCTGTTAGTAGTGACTATTTCTCAACATTTTTTCTCCTGCAGAAGAAGCGTTGGCTCCTGTTCGATGAGTCTGACGATGAGGGGATGCTAGGCTTGTTCAAAGTCACAACCTCTCCTATGCCCACCGTCGTGGAGCGGTTCTCTGAGGCTGTGGAAGCTTATGTTGGATCCTCAGATCATGTAGACGGTGTTCAGGGGGCTTCACTCATCATTGAAACCTCCATTGTAGAGGTTGACAACCCCGGAGATGCCTGTGGAGCCTTCTACCATTGAGTTACTCCCCGAGAATGGGGCTGAGAAAATCGCACCCAACTGTGAACGAGGCCAGGCTTTTGTCTTCACATAATCTTGAGATAGTGGACACTGCTGAGCACCCGCAGGCTGTGGAGGGTGCAAGGGCAGCCGGTGGTGTCGTCCCAGGGGATCGCCACACAATCTCAAGAACTGTCATCGGAACAGACTGTTACAGATCCGAAACTAGAGTTGTCTTCTAGAAGGGTGATGTGGAGGTGGGCTCGGGTACGGAGTATACTTCAGGGAGCTTAAGAAACTCAAAGCTGAGCCTTTGAAGGAGCGAAGACGTCATCTGAAAAATGACTTATTCAGGGTAAGTAACCTGACGTCCTTATTTTAAGTTATTTGTTTGAGTGCCTCTTAACTTGAGCTTCCCTTCAGAACGTGGTTCTCCTTTCCGAGCTGTTGGATGACCACCGTGTTGGATGACCACCAGGTTGCTCTGAAGGCGAGAAAGGGCGAAGTCTCTGATTTGCGCCAGAGAATGGAAGAACTCAATGATGTAGGGCAGACGAAGACTGAGGAGATTAGACGGCTCAAAGAAGATTTGAGCCGCGAAGTGGCCGCTCGCTTGAGCCGAGAGGAGGTGGTGCAGCTTAGGGGAAGCTGGAGAAGAATAGATTAGAGGTGGTAAAGAGGGACTCTGAGTTACAACAGAAGGAGTCTGCACTGCTAGAGGCCCGGTAGGATCTCGAGGGGACACAGCTACGTGCAGAGGAAGCAGAGGCTGCCTACAGGTCAGAATGGGATGCCTTTGAGCAGGTGATGGAGTGTCTCACCAATGACTTGAATCGGGTACAGATCGCCCTCAAGGAAGCTGAAGGGCATAAGCAGGAGGCTATAGCTGATTGTCAACATGCACTGAAGGTGTTCAAATTCAAGAAGTATAAATAGGGGTACGAAGATGGGAGTCTCCAAGATACTCGCTTGATATTGGGTCCTTCCTTAGGGGTGAAGGTCAGGATCCTCCTAAAAGCAACACTGCTCATGCTGCCGAGGTGGAGACTTCTCTGAATGCTCCATCTAACGATACAACACCCTTAACATCGAACTCCCTGCCGACTGCTCTCAACGTTGGGCGGGTGGTTGGTGCTTCATCCTTTACAGTAGAGGAGGCCTCTCTGAATACTCCGTCCAGCGACACTGCGCCCCGACGATGAGCCCACCACCGATTGTTTCTGATGCTGAGCAGGTGGCCCGAGCTGCCCCCGAAGAAGCAGCTCTTTCGGCTTTCATTCCGAGGCCTATCGCAGAGGCAAAGGCAAAGTGAGTGATTGAGAGTTTGCTTTGTTTGATTTTTCTACCATTGTTTGTAAAGATCCAGTATAATCTTTTGAAAGGAAATAAGTTGAATCTTCAGCTTTCAACCCTTTTTGAATGTCTTATTCCCTTTGTGCTTCAAGGCTACAACAGATGCGGGTCCGGCGGGCCTTTTTTGTCTGTCTTCTGAATCCGTGATTGGTGATCAGAGAGAGCCTTCGGAGGCTGGGGATGTCCCCTGCTCACATAGATTTCGACGAGGTTAGCGCTTTGGGTGAGGAGCCGTCCGAGGAGATCAAGGGCTCTGGACCTGGGGAAGGAGATGAAGAGGTGGAAATAGACCTGGTTGATGAGCTTGGATCGTTGTTAGTCTCCTTGAATGCTTGGCGGGAGAAAGTAGCAGTGGAGGACCTTCCGGAGATTCCTGGGCTTTCTCGCTTCATAGAGCTCAAACTACTCGATCTCCTAACCTCTCAGCTGGATTGTGAGCTCTTTTCTCCCAACATGACTGTGGCAGGTCTCAGGAAGAGGGTAGATGGGGTTCTTCAAAAAGGGTGCGAGCTACTGGTGGTGAGTGCTTCGCTGAGGGAGAAGAAGGTAGAGCTTGAAGAGAAACTCCTGAGTCGGCTTTTGGAGTTGCAGAAAGCGTTGGAGGTGTCTGATCTTCAGAAAAAGTTGGCTTTGGCCCAGTCGGAGATCTCTTCGAGAACAGATTGATGTGGGATGATCAACAAAGCTGACGCTCGAGCGCGAGGTCCGCTTGCTGCAGGGTAACTTAGAGAGTTGTGATAAGGATGTGGAAGAGTTTAGGGCTGAAATCTTGTGCCAGTCGGAACGTTATAATAATCTTTGGCTTGTTCATGGGACATTGTTGGAGAATGCGCATCTTCTGCGCTCTGAGGCTATAACCCTTAGATCTGGCGTCCGGGTGGAGAGCGCCGGAGGATGACTAGGGCGAGAGAACTGAAACCCTGAGGGTCCTAGCTCCCGGCCCAGGGGACGGGGTCGTCAGCCTGGGAGATCAACCGACCGTGTTGAGAGCTCTGATAGTTGGGATGAGAGATCTCGGATGTGGTCATCGGATCGGGGTGTGCTCGTAGGTAGGATAATAGGGCTAACCCACTTTTGTGTGGATGAATGTGATGAAGAGATGTGTCGTCTATTTTCTACGTGTGGTAAATTACTGCTTTTGATGCTCCTGTGTGATGCCTTGTGTCTTTATTTGTTTGTCGGGGGGTCGTCAGGGTAGAACCCCTACAAATTGTTTACTCACTATAGATAACTGTCGGGGTGAAAAATCTTTCTAGGCTGGCTCCAAGCAACCCTAGTGGGCGAGCCTCCATTTTTCAGAGGGCTCCTTAAGGGATAGCCGCGGGGGCTATTTTTTCCTTACAGCCGTCAGGATAAAACCCAATATAGGCTGTTGACTCATTCGAGTGGCCATCAAGGTGAAAACTTGTATAGGCTGATTCCGAGCAGCCCTAGTGGGCGAGCCGGGCTGTTTTCTCCTCATAGTCATCAAGTAAGACTCGATATAGGTCGTTAAATCACTCGAGCGTGCTCATTGTACCTAGAGAAGATATTGTCATAGAAATAAAAGAGTCTGCATAATTTTATTGAATGTTACACAGTTTTACATGTGGTATCGCTTAGGGTGGGAAGCACATTGCCTGGTGGAGATCTTACCATCCCAGGCGGTGTTAAAGAGCGAGTGTTTCAGTCGACCGTTTTGGTCAGGGCCTCTCTGACCTCAGGGTCTTCCTTAGAGTCGAGGATGAACTCGTCCAAATGTCCTTGAGGTGTCGTTTAAGGGCCCAGCAATGTGCAGTAGCTTGTCCCCACTACCGTGAAAGGAGCAACTTCCTACTTTCAGGAAGTCTGGATTGTGCTTGGTTGTCTTATTCAATGAGGGTTGATGCTTGATGATGTGGAAGATCTGATCGATCGGGAGGTTCAGGGGGGTGAAGTCAGTGGAGTCCTCGGTCTTCATCGCCATCGGGGGAGCATCCTTCTAGGAGTAGGGTTGCGCGCTTCCTCGAGTTGTTGGTTTGAAGGTTCTCGGGATCCTCATGTGAAATGGCGTCTTTGGAGCGCATTTTGTTTAGCTTGAAACGTAGGTCGGTCGGAGCTGCGAGGTGTTGATTGACCTCGGGAGAAGAGTCCTTTAGAATCTCCTGGGCGCCTAACTCAATGACTGTTGCTGCGCCTCTCGCAGAACCTTTATCTACGTGAGCAGCTGATGATTTGCCTGTGTTACCGTCTCGCGCTCACGTTCTGTTGTATCATGATGGATGGCGACTAGTTCTCGCTCGTGGTCGGGTTTCGCTCGTTGTTCGTCCAGTCATCGTTGTAGGTTGATTACCATTTGGATGAGTTATACATGGGAGAGGGCCGATGGATCGGGTTCGTTAGGAGCGTTAATGTCGCATTGGGTGGCACTCCTGTGAGACATGACTCTTGAGCGAAGGTCTTTTGTGGAGGGGTTAGGGTGTTAGATAGCGAGAGATCTCAAGAGTATAGTTTCGAGTCTCAATAAAAGCACCACATGCAGTGGGTAAATTCTTAAGGAATCGATTCACGCACCAAAATAATGAAGAGAGTTAAACTGAAATCACAGAAAGCACAAACACAGCAAGTACAAACATAGAACTTACGTGGAAATCCGAAATGGGAAAAACCACTGAGAGGGAGGAGAATTCCACTATAAAAATGGTGGTTACAGGTGGCTTCTCTAGTGTGCTAGTGTTTCTGGATTCCGATCATGATCCCCCTCCTCGTTGGGAGGGATCTGTTATTTATACAGGTAATATGTACAGGATAAAGTGATGGAGTCTCACGCAATTTGAATACTTAAAATCCTCATCTTGATGGCAGTTGAGCTGAACATCTCGGTTTGAATCGAGATAAGGTAGAGTCTACCTCTATTTGGTAGTCTGTGCCTTACTATAGATAAGGACGAATTGTCCCCGAGGAGCAACTGCCTCTTTTGGATGATGATTATGCTTAAAGATTGAGGTATTTCTTCAACCGGTTTTATCTCTTCTTCCACTTACCCAACCCGCTTGAGGTTTGAATTAGGTGGAGAGTCAGGATCAGATGTGAAAGTGGCCAAGCGTCATGCATCCCTTGGGGGCCAGATAGCCATGTGTCACAATCTTAGGCGGATCCGAAAGTGACCACTACACTACATCATAAGGGACTAATATCTATTATACATAGAATTCAATATCTTAATAGTGATGTTGGTGCCTTATGGATAGGAATATATGAGAAGAGCTTACGACTAGCTTTCCTTGTTAATCAGGAAACGATAGGTGGTGCAAACAGATAGTAATGCACACCTAAAAACAGCTTGTACAAACAGATACTCCCTCCGTCTGGGAATAGTACTATGTTTTTTGACTAAATTTTTGTCCCTACTTAGTAGTCCATTTTGAATAGCAATACTATTTTTACCATTCTTAGTGCTACTTTTATTACTCTCAATGTTACTTTTACAATTCTCAATAATACATTTACCATTCGACTTAATTTTCTTAATTTTTGTGCATGGTCAATAAATGACCCCAAAAATCGGACTAAAGTGGTAGTTTATTGCACACCTGACAATTTATTCATGTTAACCTAATGTCATCCATCCTTCATACTACGGAGCATCATATAGGGGTTCAAAGGCATGTATTAGGATTTTGTTTAGGGTGTTTATGCTGGTTGTGGGCTGGATGTCGTAAGTACTGTATTTTGAATCACATGATTGAACTGTATTTGTTCATTTTATGAAGACCTCAAATAGAACTTACTGTCTTTCTAGAACTGTCTTAGTCAAATCATAACTCAGTTATTTGAGTTAGCTGATGCATTTTTCCCCCTTCTGTCCTCTCAACAAAAAGTTTATGGAACCTAGTTGTTGCCTTTTTTATGCATTGCAGAACTGACAAACTGTTTTAAATTCAGTATTGTATTATTTTTTTTGTGCTGGTTGGGAGTTGAGTTTATCATCAACTTATAGCAGAATATCAGAATTAGTTGATGCCTTTTTCTCTGTCACCCAGAAAAAATTACAAAACTGAGTTGTTCCCATAATGTTAATTGTGGAACCATCTTACATTCAGGATCGCAGTATGGTTCTGTCATCTATCTCATCAAAACATTTTAATTTGTGATCGAGTTATATTGTTTTTATTATAATTCAGTGATTTATCGAGACCTGTCTTAATCTTTTATCTGTTCTTGCTTTTATGGTTTTCAGCTCCCGCGAATTCAAATAACAGACCCAGTTGCAAGATACTATGGGCTCAAGCATGGTCAGGTCGTGAAGATCATCAGACCCAGTGAGACTGCAGGGAGATATGTTACTTATCGTTATGTTGTGTAAGTTTGCAACAGGTGTTGCTGCTCTAGAGATTTCCCATAACGGATAATGTTATGGTTGAGAACTGGAGCAGCAGCCTGCATCCGTGAAGAAACATGTTAGTCATTTCCGCTGCTCTAGAGATTTGCCATAATGCATAATGTTATGGTTGACAACTCGAGCAGCAGTCTGCGTCCAGTAAAGTAAGTGTGTCAGTCCTGTTATGCTGCTCTAGAGAACTCCCATAATGTTATGGTTGATATCTTGAGCAGCAGCCTGTGTCCGTCAAGTAGTGTATTTATCGTTTTTGCACCTGTACTGTTTGCTGTTGTCAGAATAATGTTGTGCTATAACTTATATAGCATTGTGGAGTAAGACAGAATAATGGACCGTTGTTCTTAATAAAACTTTGGTTAGTAAATGGTCTATATTTTGAGCTTGGGATATGCACACAATTTGTTTATTTTTGGTTATAGCAGCATTTCTCTTTCCAAGCCTTTTTCGCAGATAGCTAATTTGGCGGAGGCATGATAAATTTTTTTGGCAGATCATAACAACTACTGTTATTAAGCAAGCAACAAAGTGCTCTTATAGTTGCTGAGAAATGTTGAGCAAATCTGATAGATTCTTGGATGAGCTTGAAACTACCTCGGGCTGGATTAGCTTCTGAGTATATGGTCTTTCCATAAGCTATCGTATACATTTGTATGTGCATTAATAAGGCCATTCACTATTTTTTGAAGTTCAATTTCTCCAGATTGCCAATGACTTTTTTTTAATAGCAACAGAATGAATAGAATTATCGATTGTCACAAGCAAAGGAGCTGTAGCTGTGACTTTGGCTGAGCAAAGGAGCTCATGAACAGCATGACAAGAGATCCACTCTTGTGTTTGTTGCCGTGATTCAAACAAGGTCATTACAGGGCTTGGAACTTCATAAGCTCCTTTTACAGTTTGATGCTCGAGTCCCAGAAAGTCACCACAGGATTAATTAGCACACATTCAAGGGGTTTCTTCAGGAGATTTTGATGTTGGCTCTTCTTATCCCTGATTTGAAATTGAAGAATATCAAAAGGAGGGTGGTAGAGAACTTAACATCATGCCATTGCGATTTGCGAATGAATAATAATATAACAATATGTTCGCATATTTATAGTGTTGCAACTTTTACAAAAAAAAAAAAGATCAGTCATTTTTTCCCCCTTTGAGGAGGCTCATTGCCAGTTCACCGTCTTTGTTTCCAATTCTTGCCTGGTTGCAATGAGCATGCACAAAGTACAATCTCAGTCTTGAGTACTGTGAGCTAACATGAAATAGGACGCCCTTATATGCCTCCACCCACCAGAAATATGTAGGTTTTCACCTTGTTTTCCTTTGGTAAGGCATGGCAATCCATGCTGCACAACAGCGCTCCTTGCTAGCTGGAACGAGTTGCAATTGGGACCAATTAACCTGTCTTCATCCACAGGATCTCTTGCAAGCTTAAATGCTCTCGCATCAGTTCTCTCATCTCAATTACCCGAAATTCCAAACAAAGCAATGATGTAGCCCGCAGATTTGTCAATCCAAACAGGTTCATCGAGCTGTGCTGTTCTTTCCTGAACCGCCCTTCCATCATTACAGTTTTTTGGCAGAATACTCTATGCAACAACGAGAAGAATTATTAGCCACAACTCAGCCAACATATTCCAATACAAGATCTACATAAACACAAATTATGAGTACTTGATTGCTAGCAAATATATTCAATTTTCATGTAGGGGCCGTTTGTTTCGCGTAAAACTCCGTAATTCGTAAATGACTTACAACCTAGTTACAACTACGGCGTTTGTTTGGACCGCAATTCGTAAAAGACTTACAGAATCCAATTACCACTCACTTGCAACCCAATTACCACTCACTTACTGCCCAGTTACAGTTATTTTGTGATCATGCAAATTTGTATTATTTTTTTATATTAATATTAATTTTTTTAATATTTAGTATTTTTAATATTTATTTGCAATATTACAACTTTTTAAATCATCAAATAGTTAATTTTGTGGTCAACTTTTTCACTTACGACTTACACATTACGATAACCAAATACCGTAAAATACAATACATTTTTTCACTTACAACTTTATATTACCAACCAAACACCATAAAGCTCAACTCATTTACAACTGTAAAAGACTTTATCAATTACGACTTACGAATTATGACCAGTTACGACAACCAAACAGGCCCGATAGTTGATAGATCCCACCAGCATATCATTCCAAACAGTCATATTTCTTCACTTATGTCATCATCTTGGGGTATGGAGAATGTGGCATCTTAATTCTGTTCAATGGGGCATAACGGTCCTTCTTGAGAGGAAGTAGCTTGCCGGAGAACAAACTATTTACAATCCAACTGGCTGGCTGTACACACATTCAAAGAAAAAAAAAACATTTTAATTTAAAGAAGAGGTAAACTTAATATATGTTGATATGTTTTCCTAAGAGGTGTTGACACAGAAACGAGAAACAATTGCCTTCATGTAATTGCTCTTATGATCAACAGTTATTTCATCAGCCAATTTGTTACAACTACAAAAGGGATGGTAAATGATGGAAGTTGCTCCCTTTCCAAAGTTTTCTTGGTGATGGGTGGTGTCAAGTGTTGGAACCATTTTAACTGCATACTTATGACCAATTGATAATTCTGGTTGTTGCATACAATCCATCCAAAAGCTAACTAGTTGCATTGACTATGTTTATGCAATGTAAGGCAATACAAAATATGTTTGTATGGTCCACCTAATAAACAGAATTGCATAAAGGGGAAACTTGTACCCCGAAACTAGTTGCAGAAAATATGTCCATGTGATGCAAGGCAATAGATGATGTATTATTCCTTTTGCCTTCTCGATTCAAACATCTGTTGCTAAAAGACCAGGAATAACTAGAAGAGACAGTAAGTGAAAACTTTCAGACAAGCATACAGGAGATCTCACACGGTCTCATATTGGTCTCTCTAGCTCATTCTGCATGATGCACTCGTGTACTGCTAAATCCATTCGTAATATTTTAAGATAACTAGATGATTCCATGCTTTTTCCAAATAATTGATGTGCAAGAATGTAAGCGACAATGTTAGTTTTTGGAACCTAAATTTCACTTAGTTTGACTGTGCTACAGTGAATCAAAGAATTGCATGAAATAACATTTATCAGTAATGTGTAAGTATGAAAAGAAAATTAAATTCTCAAAATTTTGTTATCAAAATCACTTATCCGGTTTTAGTTGTAGCATTGGGACCTTCCCATTACATACTTGGGAGTGCCTATTAGACCTCTTGTACCTATATCTGAGGACCCCTAAGGTTGATATCATAGGAGACAGGTTAGTTGGATAGGAAAATGCCTTTCAAGGGGAGGGAGACTAGTCCAAGTTAACTCTGTGCTGACTTTCTATTCCTCTTTATATAATGTTTGTGTTTGTGCTGCCAACGTAGGTAAGGAAACGATTGTTTCTATCAGAAGACATTTCTTTCTTTTCCTGGAATGGCAGTGAGATAACAGTTTCTGATCTGAATTGTCTGGTTAATTGGAAGCAAGTGTTCAAACCCGAGGAAACTTGGTAGACTGGGAGTGCTTGGCTTGAAAGGAATGAATATGATTTTTTTTGGTGAAATGGATGTGAAAATTTATTAATAGCCAAATTCTCGTCAAGTTACTCTTTAACTCCTGATACCAGAGAAGGTTTATGGGCATTGATATTATGTACCAGCAAGGTTTTCAAAGTTCTAGAAGGCATGCATACACAGGGCTATTTCAGAGATTGATGATTTAAGAGTTGAGATTGAGGAAGGTAAAAATGTCAAATTTTGTAAAGATTTTTTAGTTGCTAATTTGCCTCTTAAAATTATTTGCCCTGGGTTGTATAGGAGCTGGGAATCCATCAGATTTTGTCTGCTCTTCGCAAAGGTTTTCAACAACCAAGATTGGAACTGGGCCCCAAAATTTAGATACCCTATCACTGAGAAACTACAAGGTGAATTGCTTCTTTTATTCTCTATTACATTGGTACAACTACTGAATTGCCAAAATGATTGGAAATGGAGTTTGGAATCATCTGGGGAATACCAAGTTAAATCATACTATAATTTGTATCTGTTGGAATTGAAGAATATAAAGGGAATCTTCGAGATGAATTATGGCGAGATCCGTTGATCGAATCAACTGGATGATGGTTGGAGTGTGTTCTCCTTCCATTGGTGATGAACGTGGTATATTCACATGTTCAATTCCGACTTCAAATGAATGAGATATTCAAGTCCAAAGATTGCCTAATTCAAAGCCAAAACGGGACTAAAGGTAACTTAAAGCATTTAGTCCCACATTGGCCGTGGGATGGAAGTTTGTGGTGTATAAATAAAGAAAATTGAGAACAAAGGGCGTGCCCTTTGGGTACTTGGAGTTTTCGCGCGCGATTGGGAGGGATCTATGCCCGCACGTGCGCGCGCGCGCGCCGCGGCTGGCGGCGCCGGTGCCGGTCCGGGCCGGGCTCGGGCTCGGGCCTGGGCCTGGGTTCGGGTTCCCTACCCGGCCTGGTTCTTTTTGAATCGGGTATGGGAATCCGGATCCGAACCAACCCGCTCTAAGACTGTGGAATACCAACAGTTGCAACTGTTGGACTGCCAACAGTTGTGACTGTTGGGTACATCCTTTGGGCAGCCAACAGACACGACTGCTGGGTCGAAAGGGTGCAACCTTTCATTGGGTTTGAACCCGTTGGCTCCTCCTGCAGGCTATATAAAGCCCTCCTGACTCTCAATTGAAACATAACAACTACAACACCAACAGAGAATTAACTCTCTATCTCTCTCTCTCTATTTAAAGTTCTGAACTGTTCTTCCAACGTTCTGAACTGCGCTTCCAGCCTGAAGTGGGAATCCGCGATTTCCAGCGTAAAGTGGGAATCCGAAGCGACTTCCTAAAGGAGATTCTGCCAAATTCTTCAACCTTCCTACATCCTTAACAGTGGGTGTTCCTCCAAAAGAGTAAGACAAATATTCATTTAAAATTTGTCATTATACCGCTGCTTTGCTAATCCTGTGTAGGTACTGGTTGACTACGGTTCGACCGTACGGTGATTTGGTAGTGCTATCCAAATACCGTGAAGAAGTGTTGTATCTTGGGAGACCAGCGTCCATTATCCCGTTAGCACCGGTGCGGGGGACGTAATTGTCTTAAGGAGATTCGCTCTAAGCGTACCTCACTTCAAATACTGTATAAGTGGATTAAGTCCTTTATACAGGGGATATACTTTACAGTATATCGAGACTGACTTAGATTCAGTCTAAGTGATACTGTATAAGTGGATTAAGTCCTTTATACAGGGGATATACTTTACAGTATATCGAGACTGACTTGGATTCAGTCTAATTGGTGCTTAAACCAAGGAAGGAAATTGAAAGGTGGTTCTTAAATTAAGGAACGTTCTATTGAACGGAAAACCTCCCACCTGATATTTGCCGACCTGGCCAATTAGATTGTTGATATCTCAGTGATCTTGATTAGTTGTCAGATTGATTCTTGTTAAGCAGAATACCCAACAATCTTAAGACAATTATGTGAGTTATGTGCTAGTTTTGGTATAATACATCAAGCAAAGCACCATATACTCCTCAGCAAAATGGAATTGCTGAACGGAAGAACAGAACTTTGAAGGAGATGGTTAATTCCATGCTCGTAAGTTCTGGAGCTCCGCAGAACTTGTGGGGGGAAGCTCTATTAACTGCAAATTATATTCTAAATAGAGTACCCCACAAGAAACTTGGTCTTATACCATTTGAGTTATGACATGGAAGGACACCTTCCTACCATTACCTCAAAATGTGGGGGTGCCTTGCAAAGGTGCTGGCACCATTACCTAAAAAGACTAAGTTGGGAGCAAAAACTATGGACTGCATATTCATAGGCTATGCCTTGAATAGTAGTGCCTACAGATTTCTGGTTCATAAATCAGAAATACCAGATATTCATGTAAACATGATTATCGAATCTAGAGATGCTGTGTTCTTTGAAGACATCTTTCCATACAAACGGGAAGCAGATAAGACTTCTGGGAAAAGAACACACGAGATGGCGTTCAGGGACGAAAGCCCCGAGGAACCGATTGTTAATGCGGAAATTGAACCAAGAAGAAGTCAGAGATCTAGAATCTCAAAATCTTTTGGTCCAGATTTCATAGCATACGCTATTGAAAGCGAGCCTCAAACATTTAAAGAGGCTATGTCAACCCCAGAAGCACAAAATGTTATATACAACGGTAAGTCTAGACATATTCGTCGTAGACATAATACCGTGAAGCAGTTGCTCTCAAATGGAATTATCTCTATTGACTTTGTATCGTCAAAGGATAATTTAGCGGATCCGCTTACTAAAGGTTTAAGTGGAGAGCGTATAAACTGCGCATCGAGGGGAATGGGTCTAAAAGCCTAACCTTACCGAGTCAGCTTAATGGAAACCTCACTTAGCGACTGGAGATCCCACGGACTAAGTTCAAGAGGAAAAACTAGTTATGATTGACTCAGCAAGTAAGCACTTGGGAGCTTGACTCCAATCCATTCCTAAGGTGCACATAAGTGCTTTTCTACAAGTGGATTAAGGATAAGCTTAACGCTTTTAATGATGCCTATATCTTGTTACTAAACAAGTGGAGTAGAGTAGACTACTCTTAATAGGTCCATCACCTATGTGAGTATAGAGTTGGGTCGGCTCTTTGGGAATTTCTATGGAGGCTGTTATTCCCTAAAGATACTCTCTGAAACCAAGAATGTCCAGGGCCAAAACGGACACAACAGAGAACCAAAGTTGATTTGGAAAGTCACTGTGTGAAGCTTGTTGACTTGGCTTACACTAACGGCTAACAGTTCAAGACCTAGTTCACTGATTAGCCAGTAAGTCCGATAAAGCTTTCGCTATGGAAGGTTCAAGACCTAGTTCACCTATCCTTATGCAGTTTCTTTTCTAAAGTACCTTACACAATAGAGTCAGTCTCTTTGTGTGTCATTTCCTTGAATCTCCATTCATTGTGGGGGATTGTTGGAATTGAAGAATATAAAGGGAATCTTCGAGATGAATTATGGCGAGATCCGTTGATCGAATCAACTGGATGATGATTGGAGTGTGTTCTCCTTCCATTGGTGATGAACGTGGTATATTCACATGTTCAATTCCGACTTCGAATGAATGAGATATTCAAGTCCAAAGATTGCCTAATTCAAAGCCAAAACGGGACTAAAGGTAGCTTAAAGCATTTAGTCCCACATTGGCCGTGGGATGGAAGTTTGTGGTGTATAAATAAAGAAAATTGAGAACAAAGGGCGTGCCCTTTGGGTACTTGGAGTTTTCGCGCGCGATTGGGAGGGATCTATGCCCGCACGTGCGCGCGCGCGCCGCCGCTGGCGGCGGCGGGCGGCCGGCGCCGGCGCCGGTGCCGGTGCCGGTCCGGGCCGGGCTCGGGCCTGGGCCTGGGCCTGGGTTCGGGTTCGGGTTCGGGTTCCCTACCCGGCCTGGTTCTTTTTGAATCGGGTATGGGAATCCGGATCCGAACCAACCCGCTCCAAGACTGTTGGAATACCAACAGTTGCAACTGTTGGACTGCCAACAGTTGTGACTGTTGGGTACATCCTTTGGGCAGCCAACAGACACGACTGCTGGGTCGAAAGGGTGCAACCTTTCATTGGGTTTGAACCCGTTGGCTCCTCCTGCAGGCTATATAAAGCCCTCCTGACTCTCAATTGAAACATAACAACTACAACACCAACAGAGAATTAACTCTCTATCTCTCTCTCTCTATTTAAAGTTCTGAACTGTTCTTCCAACGTTCTGAACTGCGCTTCCAGCCTGAAGTGGGAATTCGCGATTTCCAGCGTAAAGTGGGAATCCGAAGCGACTTCCTAAAGGAGATTCTGCCAAATTCTTCAACCTTCCTACATCCTTAACAGTGGGTGTTCCTCCAAAAGAGTAAGACAAATATTCATTTAAAATTTGTCATTATACCGCTGCTTTGCTAATCCTGTGTAGGTACTGGTTGACTACGGTTCGACCGTACGGTGATTTGGTAGTGCTATCCAAATACCGTGAAGAAGTGTTGTATCTTGGGAGACCAGCGTCCATTATCCCGTTAGCACCGGTGCGGGGGACGTAATTGTCTTAAGGAGATTCGCTCTAAGCGTACCTCACTTCAAATACTGTATAAGTGGATTAAGTCCTTTATACAGGGGATATACTTTACAGTATATCGAGACTGACTTAGATTCAGTCTAAGTGATACTGTATAAGTGGATTAAGTCCTTTATACAGGGGATATACTTTACAGTATATCGAGACTGACTTGGATTCAGTCTAATTGGTGCTTAAACCAAGGAAGGAAATTGAAAGGTGGTTCTTAAATTAAGGAACGTTCTATTGAACGGAAAACCTCCCACCTGATATTTGCCGACCTGGCCAATTAGATTGTTGATATCTCAGTGATCTTGATTAGTTGTCAGATTGATTCTTGTTAAGCAGAATACCCAACAGTATCCGGTAGACTGCTAATCTTTATAGAAGTGAAAGGTTCCACCTATGGTGAAGTTTCATATGCGGTTTGCATGCAAGAAAAGGATACTCACTTTGGGCGTGCTCAATTATAAAGGTTGAAGCTCTCTTTTTTACTGTGGTACTGAGAAAATTGGATGGCATTTGTTCATTAAAAGCATTTTATAAAGGGACTCTGGAGATCTTGGAAGCATGAACTACATGTTAAAGGCTAACTTATTACTGTTTGGACTTTATGGGGAAGAAAGAGTCAGGAAGCGACATAGAGTTGTGTGGGACTATGCAATTATGGCTATATATTTTAAGTAGTGGGGGAAAAACCAAAGAGAGAACGTTTAATAATAGGAAAAAACAACCCATGATAAACTTTTGGACAGGCCAAGCAAAGAAGACGAAGACAAGCAGTGATGACCAAGGCGAGGGAAGAGATGGAAGTAAAGATGGAAGCACCGCAGGACAGAGGACTATCTAGGCTAGCTTTCTTTCAGACGACATCTGATTGTCTTTTTGTGATGTCCCTATCCTAGGAAGCACGGACACTGACACGACACGGACACAGTGACACAAAAAATCCTTAAAATGTGGGATACGAGAACACGGTGATATAATTATATGGATGTGTGTAATAATTACATATCAAAACCCCCGTAGTGAATGAGATGTGCTTTATTAAAGGTAAAATGAAAAATAAAATAAAATTAAATAATTAACATTTATAGCTTCTAATAAAGTAACAAACAAAACTAAAAAAATCCAAAAATAATCTCACTAATACCTCACTTAGTTCGTGATATATAAAGATTCTATAACGTATTTGCTTACATGAGAGAAACACTCTTTTTCATATTTATTTACACGACATGTGACTTTTAGATATCTAAAACATACTTTTTAAATTTATTTATACTGATATAGCATTGGACCGGTGTCGACATGTGATTTTATTGTTGATTTAAAATCCGACATGACTTTGAGGTGTCTGATACGAGTCAGACAAGTGTCATGCAAGTTTCGGTGTCTGACACAGACACGACACCTAGTTTAAAGTGTTCATGCTTCATAGTTCCTATCGATGTTATTTTGTTTTATTTTGAGGTACTATTCACAATGACCTCCTTTTTCGATGCATCTTCCTTTCAAACTCTTTATGCAATGAATATAGGACCACAGTCAATCTGATTCCATTCTATTTCTAAAAAGAAAAAAAGGATTTTTGTGTTTTCTTAATCTTTAAGTAGCATCATCCAAGATTAGTTGGTTTTTCTTAATTTTGATTTTGTTCAGGGAGGCAGAAACAAACAAGGAATTTTTTTGATGAGGCATAAGAATAAGGAAACATGAGAATTTTGTGCCATTTTAGCAACTCATATATAATCTCTTTACTTATCCACTCAGATTTGTGTACCCATGAGTGTAGGTTGATAAGCTTTTTAAATTTGCTAAACAGGAAATTAGGAAGAACAATAACAAAAACAGAAGTGGATATTATATCCCCTCCCCCATTCCAAATCACATTGAAAAATAGATAACAAGGTGAGGTACTCTACGGTTAGTAACATTTCCTGGAAACTAGATCCACTAGTCGTAATTTTAGGAGTCAACCGTCCATCATATTATCTTAAGACAGGCCGCATATATACATGTTGGTTAAATCCACTTGGAATCATTTCCTAGATCCAGTGAGTTTGTAGCATCCACTTAACTTGGGTATTACAGTAGGCAGGCAGTTCACGACTCAAGTCTTGATATACCAAGTTCTGAAGTGTGAGTAAAACTGAACGCAATTTAGCTTACTCCCTATGTGTAATTGCAAGCATGCTAAATACAGATGATAAGTAACTATGTCAGATAAAAGTTCTTGAGAAGTTAACTGATTGTTTTTATACATTGTTTAGAGTATGTATTTTGCGTACATACACTAACCACTGTTTGTAGATTGTTTTCTAGTGCACACTGCTTCAGGTGACGTGAAACAGTGCCCTCATTCTCCACAAGAACAGCCCCAAGTGTATTCATTCCATTCTTCAAACTTTGGACCAGTCGTTGCAAGGATTTAAAAATGTTTGTATCTGCTTAACAGGAATCAATCTGACAACTAATCAAGATCACTGAGATATCAACAATCTAATTGGCCAGGTCGGCAAATATCAGGTGGGAGGTTTTCCGTTCAATAGAACGTTCCTTAATTTAAGAACCACCTTTCAATTTCCTTCCTTGGTTAAACACCAATTAGACTGAATCTAAATCAGTCTCGATATACTGTTAAGTATATCCCATGTATAAAGGACTTAATCCACTTATACAGTATTTGGAGTGAGGTACGCTTAGAGCGAATCTCCTTAAGACAATTACGTCTCCCGCACCGGTGCTAATGGGATAACGGACGCTGGTCTCCCAAGATACAACACTCCTTCATGGTATTTGGATAGCACTACCAAATCACCGTACGATCGAACCGTAATCAACCAGTACCTTCACAGGATCGTTGAAACAGCGGTACAAGGACAAATTTCGGATGAATATTTGCCTTTACTTTTGGAGGAGCACCCACTGCAGAGGACGAAGGAAGGTTGAAGAATATTCTTCTTCAGAAGTCTTAGATTCAGACAACAATTCTATAAAAGAATCTGTTGAATTTTCTAAGGCCTCTTTCAGAACGAATTTTGCAGAATCTTCTTTGAAAGTCGCTTCGGAAACTGAGTTACGGATTTCCCACTTCCCTTTTGGAAGTCACTTCAGAACTCTACTTCTCAGTTCAGAACGCAGGCTTGCTTCTGCTTCAGAACTCAGACAGAAAGAGAGAGAGAGAGAGAGAGAGAGAGAGAGAGAGAGAGAGTTTGTTGTTGGTGTTGTAGTTGGTGTGTTTCAATTGAAAGATCGGAGCGCTTTATATAGCGCTCCAGGAGGGGCCAACGGGTCCGATCCCAACGAAAGGGTGCAACCTTTCGACCCAACCATTGGCCGTCCAACTGGTTTGCAACCGTTGGCAGTCCAACTGGCTTGCAACCGTTGGCGGATCGGTTCAGATCCTGACAGCGCAGCGGGTCTGGTTTGGGTAGCGGAGCGGAGCGGGCCCTTGAGACCTGATTCAAAAAAAACCAGGCCGGGTAGGGAACCCAAACCTAAGCCTGAGCCCGAGCCCGGCCCGGCCGGCGCCGGCCGGCCGGCCGCCAGTGGCGGCGCGCGCGCGCATGCACGCATGTGTGAGCATAGTTCCCTCCTTTTCGCGCGCGAAAACTCCAAGTACCCAAAGGGCACGCCCTTTGTTCTCAATTTTCTCTATTTATACACCACAAACTTCCATCCCATGGCCAATGTGGGACTAAGTACTTTTAGCTATCTTTAGTCCCTTTTGGCTTTGAATTAGGCAATCTTTGGACTTGAATATCTCATTCATTCGAAGTCGGAATTGAACATGTGAATATACCACGTTCATCCCCAATGGAAGGAGAACACACATCATCCAGTTGATTCGATCAACGGATCTTGCCATAATTCAGCTCAAAGATTCACTTTTATATTCTTCAATTCCAACAATCCCCCACAATGAATGGAGATTCAAGGAAATGACACACAAAGAGACTGACTCTATTGTGAAAGGTACTTGAGAAAAGAAACTGCATAAGGATAGGTGAACTAGGTCTTGAACCTTCCATAGCGAAAGCTTTATCGGACTTACTGGCTAATCAGTGAACTAGGTCTTGAACTGTTAGCCATTAGTGTAAGCCAAGTCAACAAGCTTCACACAGTGACTTTTCAAATCAACTTTGGTTCTCGGTTGTGTTCGTTTTGGCCCTGGACATTCTTGGTTCCAGAGAGTATCTTTAGGGAATAATAGCCTCCATTGAAATTCTTCAAACTTTGGACCAGTCGTTGCAAGGATTTAAAAACACATCCACCTCCGTGCTGCATTATGAGAAAAACATTCTTAGAACTGAAAGAAATCCTTAAAAAGTGCCATGTGTGACAGAAAGCAAGCATTAGATAGTTTGGACTTAGTCTCACTAGCTCAGTTTTGCTCAAGATGGCAAAGCACAGCTGGCGTGCAAGTGAGTGCAAACTATGTACAATATTCTTTTTTCTTTTTTACATTATTATTTTCTGATTTGATGGGAAAATGCAGTTTTAAAACACTTTCTATCATGATTTGAAATCTCGGAATCGGTCGGCAATTTTCAATATCAAAATCGGCCATATCCTCTCGGTGATTTCAGTCTCGGGGTAAAAACAAATATAAAAATAATAAAAAATATTTTGCAAATTGTGTTAAGTTGTGGAGCCTAATTATTGCCTTGACGATTTGTCACCCTACGCAGAGTCTTTACACGGATCGACCTGCGCGGTCAGATCACCGTGAGAGTTGCAAGGGGGTGGGAAGCCCCCTCCTGAGGATTCGGGGTGGAGCTCCCAGACCAAATTATTTGAGAAGTCTCCCTTGCAGATTCCGGAGTGAGTGTGAAGCACTCCGGTAAAGAGATTGGGCGAGTTCAGAGTTTTAGATTAAGGGAAAGGTCGGAGTCTCATTCTGGAGTAGCAGCTTGGTATAACTTTGAAGGAGCACTCTGAAGCATTCACCCGGAGGAGCACTCCGAAGCAACGGTGCAGAATAGCGCCTCAGAGATGCACAGCGGTGAAGCGATCCAATCTAGTAGCCTCGTAACCCGTAAAACTTGAAAACATGTGTCAAGGACGGTTTGGTGATTTCATAACTTGTAACTCTAATTTTTTTCTATAAAAAGAGATGTGTTGTCATTAGGGTTAAAGGAGAATACTAATCCTTTTCTCCCACACGTCCACCTTCATAAGAATGCAGGAACTGGAATACGCCAGTTGGAGTATTCTCAGATTATCAGAAGTCTAATGTATTTGATTAATTGCACTAGACTCGATATTGCTTACGTTGTAAGCAAGTTAAGCAGATACACTAGTAATTCTAGTGATCAACATTGGACTGCTCTACTATGAGTATTGTGTTATGTATCACATACCAAGGAATATGCCTTGAGATATGGACAGTATCCACCTGTACTTGAAGGATACAGTCATGCTAATTGGATTGCAGATTCTGAGGAATCAAAATCAACTAGCGGATACCTATTTACTCTGGGGGGAGCAGCGGTATCCTGAAAATCTTTCAAGCAAACATGTATTGCCCATTCCACTATGGAATTGGAATTCATAGCCTTAGATAAGGCCGGAGAAGAAGAATGACTTCGACAATTTTTGAAAGATATACCATTATGGCAAAAGCCAGTGCCCGCTATATGTATACACTGTGATAATAAGCAGCTATTTTTAGAACACAAAAGGTTATATACAACGGTAAGTCTAGACATATTCGTCGTAGACATAATATTGTTAAGCAGTTACTCTCAAATGTAATTATCTCTATTGACTTTGTATAGTCAAAAAATAATTTAGCGGATCCACTTACTAAAGGTTTAAGTGGAGAGCGTATAAACTGCGCATCGAGGGGAATGAGTCTAAAAGCCTAATCTTACCGTGTCAGCTTAATGAAAACCTCACTTAGCGACTAGAGATCCCACAGACTAAGTTCAAGAGGAAAAACTAGTTATGATTGACTCAGCAAGTAACCACTTGGGAGCTTCACTCTAATCCATTCCTAAGGTGCACATAAGTGCTTTTCTACAAGTGGATTAAGGATAAGCTTAATGCTTTTAATGATGCCTATATCTTTTTACTAAACAAGTAGAGTAGAGTAGACTACTCTTAATAGGACGATCACCTATGTGAGTATAGAGTTGGGTCGGCTCTTTGAGAATTTCTATGGAGGCTGTTATTCCCTAAAGATACTCTCTGAAACCAAGAATGTCCAGGGCAGAAATGAACACAACCGAGAACCAAAGTTGATTTGGAAAGTCACTGTGTGAAGCTTGTTGACTTGGCTTACACTAACGGCTAACAGTTCAAGATCTAGTTCACTGATTAGCCAGTAAGTCCGATAAAGCTTTCGCTATGAAAGGTTCCAGACCTATTTCACCTATCCTGATGCAGTTTCTTTTCTAAAGTATCTTTCACAATAGAGTCAGTCTCTTTGTGTGTCAATTCCTTGAATCTCCATTCATTGTGGGGGATTGTTGGAATATGAAGAATATATATGTGAATCTTTGAATTGAATTACGGCGAGATCCTTTAATCGAATCAATTGGATGATGGTTGGAGTGTGTTCTCCTTCCATGGGGATGAACGTGGTATATTCACATGTTCAATTCCGACTTCGAATGAAGGAGATATTCAAGTCTAAAGATTGCTTAATTCAAAGCCAAAATGGGACTAAAGGTAGCTAAAGGCATTTAGTCCCACATTGGCTATGGATGAAAGTTTGTAGTGTTTAAATAGAGAAAATTGGGAACAAAGGGCGTGCCCTTTGGGTACTTGGAGTTTTCACGCGCGATTGGGAGGGAACCATGCCAGCACATGCGCGCGCACCGTTGATGGCAGCGTGGGGCTCGGGCTCAGGCTCGGGCTCGGGCTCGGGTCCAGGTCCGGGTCTGGGTTCGGGTTCGGGTTCCCTACCCGGCTTGGTTCTTTTTGAACCGGGTCTCACGGGTATGGGTTACGAGCATACCCGCTCCGCTATCCGGATTCGAACCGCCCCGCCAACGGACCCGCCCGCTATCCGGATCCAAACCGCCCCGCCAACGGCTGTCTGTAAACTGTCGCGGTGGTTGCGGCGGTTGAACCGAACCGTTGCAACGGTTCAGACCGAACCGTTACAACTGTTCGTCGGGTTCGGACCAGATTGCCCCTCCCGGAGCGCTATAAATAGCGCTCCGTATTCTCAATTGAAAAACACCAACACCAAGAAATCTTCTGAGTTCTGTCTGAAGGAGATTCTCTCCCTCTCTCGGTTGAAGTAACTTCCAAAGGGAAGTGGGAAATTAGTAACTCGGTTTCCGAAGCGGCTCCCAAAAGAGATTCTGAAAAAATTCATTCTGAAAGAGGACTCAGAAAATTCAACAGATTCTTTAATAGAATTGTTGTCTGAATCTGAGACTTCCGAAGTAGAAGATTCTTCTACCTTCCTTCTTCCTCTACAGTGGGTGCTCCTCCAAAGTAAAGGCAAATATTCTCCCGAAATTTGTCTTTGTCCCGCTGCTTCAATAATCCTGTGAAGGTACTGGTTAACTACAGTTCGACCGTACGGTGATTTGGTAGTGCTATCCAAATACCGTGAAGGAGTGTTGTATCTTGGGAGACCAGCGTCCAATAACCCGTTAGCACCTGTGCGGGGGACATAATTGTCTTAAGGAGATTCGCTTTAAGCGTACCTCACTCCAAGTACTGTATAAGTGAATTAATTTCTTTATACAGGGGATATACTGATATTCAGTATATTGAGACTGATTTATACCAGTCTAATTGATGTTTAACCAAGGAAGGAAATTGAAAGGTGGTTCTTAAATTAAGGAACGTTCTATTGAACGGAAAACCTCCCACCTGATGTTTACCGACCTGGCCAATTAGATTGTTAATATTTCGGTGATATTGATTAGTTGTCAGATTGATCCCAGAAACCAATAGAAACTGGCATGCACATTTTTCTTTTCTTTTTATTCGATTCAAAAATTACTTCCTGTGAAAAGAAACATCAAGCAAGAGCAGTTGTTATATTGATCACTCTTGTTTTCATCACTTCAAAAAAGCGGACCGCTTCGAAAATGTCCTACTTATGAAGATTGGGACTTTGATCGCAGTCATTGCAAAATAATCACAGCATCGAGGACTACGACTATAATCGCAGTCCTCACAAAAATGTATTATTTCTGAAGACCGCGACTATGATCACAGTCCTAACAATGATCACAGCTCTATTTCTGAGAATTGCGATCATGATCGCAGTTCTCATAGAATGCATTAAATATGAAAACTGTGACCATGATCGCAGTTCTCACAAAAATATCATGTTCCTAAATCTTATAGGATTGTGCCCATGTTCGCAGTCTTCTTTATTCGACTGCGACTATGATCACAGTATTCACAAAAATGTTTTATATTAGAGCCTTTATGAGACTACGACCATAATCACAGTTCTAATGATCGTAGTCCTTACAAAATGTTTTATTTTTGAGTTTTTAAGAAGTCCTATTTCTGAGTCAGTCCTCACATAGGTCTGCGATCATAAATTACAATTCTCATATCAGTATCGCCATCATCAGCAGACCTTTGTACACTGACATCGAATGATCCCTAATATTTATGAGACCAAAACATAAACAAAACTCATTGTGAGCACGAACAAACGAGATATGAAAAAAGTCGATTCCAAAAAAATTTCAGGGGCTTCACCCCCTTCCAACCCTACAACGATCTGACTGCGCAGGTCGACCCGCGAATTACTCTGCGTTGGGGTCAAGGTTAATGGGAGAGAAACATCAGGGGCAATGAGAAAGGGTAAAAGAAGAAATGAAAATATACAAACAAGTAATGGTTAAGAGAAATCAGTTTATGCTGACGTTAATAAGGCTGTAGCGAATCGAGGTATGACGTTGAGTTTTTTTCCTACTTATGAAGTAAACTAAGTGGTTGTAGCAAAATATTCCAAAGAAAAAATAATTCACAGAACAAGCACACAAAAAGAATTGAAAGAGAAGAGAAGCACAAATCACTTAAAAATGATAAAAAAATGATTTTATTAGAAAAAAAAAGAGTTTCAGTGCTTTAAGAGCTTCAGTTTTGAAAAAGAAAAAAGAAAAATTAGAGAGAGTTTTCATAATTTGAGAGTGTCATTGAAATTGGAGCATTTGAAAAAAAGAATGACAGAGAGATATTCTATAATTTGAGAATTCTAATTACGTATTATATGGTTTGAGAGTTCCAATTTTAATGATGTGTATACAAGTGTATGCATGTATGTATGTGATTTATGTATTATTATATGTGAAAGTATATAATATGTATGTATGCTTATCTATGTATAATTATGTGTTAATGGTCGTGTTTTTAATTAAATGTGTAGCATGTGTATGTGTATGCATGTGTGTACGCATATGTATGTAATGTGTGTATGTGTACGGGTGTATGTTCGTGTAAGTTCATGGGTGGGTTACATGTTGCAACGTTTTCGGACCTGTTTGGTGAGATTCGGACCCGTTGCAGGAGATCCGGATCCAATTCGGATTGGTTCGTTGTGGAGCCGATACGATGGCGATTCGAAACCGACTCATTGGATGATCCGAAAATCTGTACTGGTTCGTGCAGTGAAGACCAGACGACGATTCAGTTCAAAAATCACGTCGTTTCATGTGAGTGTTATTCTATTGGTTTATTTTTAATTCAAGCATTTTATCTTATCATTTTATGCGAATATGTATCTGATTTTTGTATTATTTTACTCATGCCTAACTATTATTATACTGTGATGCCTTGGTGCTGTTTTATTGATATGTCATTTACACTTTTATCAATTTAGTCCAGTGTTCTAAGGATATGAGTATTCGACATGACCTTCCTTATTGATAATAATATGTTGATAATTGAAATGTAAATTGAGGATTAATTAAATGAGATGTTTCATTGATAAATTGGGTCTCCTATATTAGAATTGGGTACTGGGACCAAATAGTAGAGATTGACTTAGAGTTTTACTATCTTGGATATTTTGATGGATTAAATTGAAGTTGAGTTAACTTAGGGTTGGTAGCAGACCAGATTAATTAGAATAGTGGATTTTGACAGATACGTAGTAAATTATTTATTATAAATTATTATGATGTGGGAGAGTTAGATTTTGATGATGATGAATCAGTGATATATTTGATGTTTAAGGATATTTAGACCCAGTATTATTACACTGTGATATTAGCAGTTTTCTCAGTTCATATTTAGTCATTTTACTACTTTGATTTGGATCCTAATATAATGTATTTAAATTGAAATCTGATTGAGGCTTGACGATCATTAGTTATGATCATAGTTAGATAAGTGAATAGTTGTATGAGTTATTATCAGACTTGATTCTTTCTTGTTGGAGATGAACAAGATGAAAGTTAATTAAATATCGATGATTTATTAAATAGAAAATTCTTTGTTAAAAGAAGGGATCTTGGACTTAGACTTGTCAGTAGACTCGATTGGAGTAGAGTTGACCTTGCGTTGAGAAATATGTGTTTGATGCGACTGATCAGAACTCGTGGATTATATGTTTGCACACTTTATTAGTTACATTGGATTTGGATCATTTGATTGAGCTTGATGGAACTGAGGATTGACCGATGATCTGAATTGGATTTGGATAGCGATGACTATTTGGATATGTTGAAGTGTGTATTTATTTAGATATTGAGACTGGTATATATCAATAATTTAAAGAAGAGACATATTGACGATATAAAGGAATGGAGTAGATTGATATGATCGATATAACTGATTATTGATTTATTGAGATGGTTACTCTATCAGAAATTGACTTTGAATTCACCAATAGATGAGATTTTGATTGATTTTAGAGAGAACTGTACTGTAAATATTAGTTCTATATGAGATTGTACATTGACTAGACGATAAAAGACCGTTACTATATTATTTCATGTTACTGAGAGTTACTGGGAGAGTATTGTTTGACCGTAACATCCTGTATAGTTTTATTGTTAATCGTATACACAGTTAATGTTACTGTTCACATATTATTGTTATCGTTCACTGTGTATACGATTACTGTTAGCTGTTATACTGTATCATTACTGTCACTGCATCATACCAATACTCTAAGTAACATGATCTTGATTGTTTTGACTGAATTAAATAATAATATAAATGGACAACTTACACTGGGATTGGAAAAATTGATAGAAGAGACAACGTCTGTATTTTTGGTGGACCTAAGATACAGGTTGCGCAGCCGAGATACAGTTCAACTGCAGAGTTCCAGGGGATGACTAACATCCCGTATTGTTCATATTGTTATTGTTATTGACATATTGTTATTGTTTTTGACTACTTAGCGGTGGGATCTGGTTCAACGCCAGGAATTGGGTCGTGGTTTCGGGTATGTACGGAACCTACCTAAAACATGGATAATGTCTTTAACCGATTAGTTTCAATAATTTAGGACCCTGGTTGACACGTGTAGTAGGCGTAGTATGGGATACGTCTATTATTAATGACAATTGGTGTTCGCTGACACAATTAATATTGAAAATTGTTATTATGTACTATAATTGACTATACTCACATGACTGAACTCATATAAATTATGATAGATATATGATTGTACACATGACCGGATTGTATACTAAACGAGTGACATATGCTAAGTTACACATCTTGATATTAGTTGCTTGTTTACAGTTGTATTAGTTGTCTTTTATCTCTACAGCCTTGTTCATGTTATTGTTATTCAGCTATCTTTTATTTCTAGTTTTAAACTTATTGTTATTTTGTACACACTGTTTATATGCACGAGCACTTCACTTTTTCTTACACACTCATTAGGTCTCTTCTGACGGCCCTGAATTCGTACGTCCAAATACTGGATGTTTCATGTTATTGATCAGGTGTTCGATGAGACTGGACATGTTGCAAGGAGCTGGAGTTTCTTTCTACCTATTCTGGTATTATTTCTTCCTTTTCATTCTTGTTGATTCTGTAGTTTTCTTGATTCTCTATTTGCTATCAGTCGTTATTCCTTTTCTGTATTCAGGTGATATCATGTGTGGGCGTTCATATATAGTATTGCAGTAATATTGATAGACTTTTTATAACTTATTCATGTTACTTAAGCTTAGCGTGTATGCGTGAGGTATTTTCCTCGCGTTTATGCATCGCCGACTTTCATCGCGGCTCCGTTTTCACGTATTTTGAGGAGCAGGGTGTGATACATTTCATGTTATTGACCAAGAAAAGTGAAATTCATAAGAGTGAATAATGAAAGGTTAAATAAGCCATTTATAATTTTCATAATATGAGTATTCACCAGATGATAGAGACTGTAGATTTGTGACTCAGTGCCTGCACCCGGCACTCAATATTTCAAATAATATTTTGTCCAGAGCATTATTTTGTTGATGACGACTAAGTTTCTGTCAACATATACGTAAGTATATGTAACATGTAAAAAATTGATGGATATATTCTTTAAAATCCCTTTATTGGAAAGGGAAAAAAAAGAGAGAAAGGGGAAAAAAATATATAGAGGAGGCTGTAAATTTGATAATAGAAGTTCTCTGAGGATTAATATGTAAAGGTACGAGACACCTGCCCGCCATTTCAGTTTTGAGTCAGACGTGTCAAAAAATTTGGGTATCCCCATTCCTTCAGTTCTCTGCACCGAATAAAACCCTAAATAAAACATTTAGCAAAATAAAATAAAAATAAAACAAAACCCGAACAATAAAATTTAGAAACCCGCACCGAGTCGATCTTCGATGGCCGACGAGCAGCAGCAGACGGCGAGCAGATTGTTCCGGATCCGGCGAACTGTGATGGAGATGCTGAGGGATCGAGGGTACCTGGTTTTGGACTTCGAGATCAAGATGAGCAAGCACGAGTTCATCAACAAGTTCGGTGAGGGGGTCAAGAGAGAGGACCTCATCTTCAACAAGTCCAAGAAGAACGACCAGTGGCATACGCAGCATTTTCACTCAGTGGGGGCAAAACATTATGACCTAAAATTGAAATAATATAAACTGAATAATATATCTCAAGTTTCAGTATTACAAAAAGGATAGAGGGTAACCACTCAAAATTACTTTACTCTCCCTCGAGCGGCCATATTAATTCATTGTCAATGCTGTCAAATATGTCTTTTCAATATATGTCACCAAGCAATTGTTCATTAACTCATCACCTATTCTATTACGTAATGAATTCTTGATAAGCTTCATTGCAGAGAACGCTCGTTCGACGATTGCAGCTGCAACGGGTAAAAATAATGCCTGCTAGTTTCATGAGCAAATATACCAAATGATAGGTTTTATCTTTCTTCAAATGAACTATTTTTTTAGCAAGCTCACCAATTCCTTTAATTTCAGAAAACTGCTTGCTGAAGCGAACATTTAGAAGATAATTATCAAGTTGAAAATCAAGTACAGCTAGCTCGGTTGAAGAAAAGTCTATTTATAAAACTCTGCAAATCGAATCAACTTTCTCTTATCAAAGGCGGAGAATGAATCAGTTGGACTCATCTTAATTAAATTCGTGATTCAAAAATAACTTCTTTCAATACAATAGACAATATGCATAAATAACAAATTATCAAAACAATATAGTATATTTCAATATTAAGTCTACAGAAACATTAAGTAATGGAGAACTGAAACACAATTTCTTATTTGATCCAGTTCCATGCAGATAAACATGAGTATTAGAAAAAAGATGTTTTAAACTACATTTGCGATAATGCAAAATTTTCAAAATGTTTAGTGAAATAGGAGTCTACACACCTGTTGCGATCCAAAATCCTTACAACACTCTAAAGATCAGATCAAATCTTGAAAAGTTCCTATAATATTGATAGATTTCAAACAATAACAACGCAAATTTAGATCATATGCATAATACCTATGGTCCAAATGGAGACCATAACCCTAAGTTAACCCCTGACATTTAACAGATTTTAGGGATTTTTCAAAAATAATTATTACTCTTTAAGTCAAATTGGGTCTCTTTGCTTTACAAAATGCATGGGGTTTTTTGCAAAAAATGGTTTTTAATAAACTAGCCATTAAATTTTTAGAGTAGTTCCGCAATTACAAAAAGTTTGATGCCTTTGTTACAAATTCATTCTACTCTTTTTGGAGTAAAAGGATAAATTCAGAATTTATGTACTGAAGTTTACGCAAATCAGTAAAAGAAAAGGGTGTTTCGGTAGTTTGTTCTTGCCTTATAGGCTGTTGTACGCATAGCATTTCTATGCGTACTCATGGACTTAAATTCTCCTGTTTGGGTTCATTATCGCATAGAACTTCTAGGCGGTCATCACCCCAAAAATGAACCACCAGCAACAGCACACTCTGAACCCATTCCGGGTCGAAGGCTGCTGCTGTGGTTTAGTGGCTCCGTACTTCCCTTGCCTTCCACTCCTTACTCCGGCGACCTTCGAGAAGCTCCGGCATCATTTACTGAGCTCCGACCTATCGCCCGCTTGTTACAACCTGACCTGTCACCAAAATTTCAGTGGGGGCGACAGCCCCCACTCGCCCCACTGTAGGTCTGCCACTGAGAACGACCCTACCGATCAGGTCCAATTCCTCAGTTTCTTGAATTTGATTTTTTTTTTTTAATGTTCTTCAATCGATCCTTTTGTTTGTCTCAAAGTTGCTTCTTTTGTTCGTTTTATTTGAATGCTTCCATCTAATTGCTGGAGTTTAGAGCAAAAGAGGGAAGAAAAGTAATAGCGTTAGAAAGAAAAATCAGTGTTTAAATTGTTATTTTAGAGGAAAGGCGAGTTCTTGCGGTGTTGCATGTAAGAGGAAATGACTCTATAGCGTTTTATACCTTCTGTTTTGAATAAGTCCATCTAAATTTCATGATCGGGTAGTATTCATGCTTTAATTCTTATTGCCTGTTGGATTTTAAGAAAGAAAAATCGGTATTCTTGCCATATTGATATTTTGTATGCGAAAGCTGAGTTCTTGCAATGTGACATGTAAGAGAAAATGACTCTTTGGGAGTGTTCCCCTTTATTAGTTTAACAAAATCATCTATTTTTCAGGATCAAGGGAGTATTCTTAGTTTAATTCTTAATGGTTGTTAACTTTTTGGAAAGAAAATCGGTGCTTTTTCCATATTGATGTTAACTTACATTTTCATTTTGTGGAAAGGTGAGTTTTTGCAGTGTTGCATGTAAATGAAATTTATTCTCATATTATATTATTTTTGAAAAGAAAATTGGCATTGTTGACATATTGATGTGGGTTGTTTTATTTTATTTTATTTTATTTTTTTGGGTTGCGAGGGTTTGGGGGGTCTAGATGAGTTCTTAAAATGTTGCATGCATAGTTATTGACTCTATTTCAATGTTCTTGCCGTATTAAATAATTTTGTGATCTGATACAACAACAAATCTCTAAATAAAGAATGTCCTGTTTCAATCATTTCGATAGCACGCGAAAATTTATGAAACTAGTTCGATGTAACCCTTCATTTAGTGGCATGTTCCATGTGTATCAAAGATGGACAGCCATGACATATTATCACATTAATTGTAGGGCATGTGGCATTAGAATAACCTTGTTGTATTGCATCTATACCTACAAAAGTCGTTTGATAAAAAATTTTGGCTGGTCTTGGGATGTATACTTGTTTGGGAACATATCAGACATGGATTACTATTTGAAATGTGTTGGATATGAGAAATATTGGAATTATCCATGTTTTTTAGGCTCGAAGAGAACAATATGTATGGACATTGTTTGTTAAAGTATAGAAGAGGATTTGCATGTTAAATTCTATTCTATAGCCAATGATGTTTATAATAAACATCCATAAATAGTTTTGTTTATGAGTTATAGTTAACTCTGTCTATGTGTAGAAGACGCCATGTAATTTGTGTGAAAATAATGATTCTCTTTTTTGAGAAAAATTCATGGATATATTGTTAGGCTTGGACCCCGTAGCATTATAATTTAAGTTTTTCCAATCATAATGCCTACGGGGCATGGCTTCTTGAGAGATTTGACGAAATTTTATAGCCGACATCTGACTCTTTAAATTGGATAAATTTCTTGCTAAGGAAGATATAGGCAAGCAAGCGTTGTTGCAAAATCCTAGAACGCAATGTATCAGGTGAATAATTTATCAGTTATGCATGCATGGATCTTTGCTTGTATATTTTATATATATAAATATATCTAGAAGTAAAATTCATTCCATATAAGTCAAAAGCATGACGATGGATCAATTACTGATTCACTGTTAGTGAAAGAAGAGCATCCACAAATGACAGAGAACATAAAGCCATTACTAAATCAAAATTTAACTTATATGTCTAAAATCTAAAGTTCCTAATTTCATACAGATCACAGACCACAATAGATCATTTGTTGTTAGTAGATGCTGAGCATTAAGAAATGATAGACAATGAAGCCATTACCAAAATAATATAACTCCCAAAAAGCTTCTATCATCAAATAGGGACTAAAACTTGGGTGTTTGACTAGTCCTTCCTCACAATTGAACAATTTCTCCGCCAACTCTCTGGCATCAATAGGAGGATAAACTTCTTTTAAAACATTGACACCCCCACCAGCAGCTCATCCTAAGATAATAGTATTTGGAACAACACTTTGCATAGTTGAGTCGCCTGAATTGGTCTGTTCAGTCTGCAAGCACAATAAGCTTATAAAAGATGCAATTGGAGTGGATGCAACACATTCCTTTATTGATAATCCCTGTTATTCAAAGCTCTTATCTTTTGTTATAAATAAACTAGAAATAAACTCTATCGCATGGACAACACGACAACACGTCGATGGCATGCCAACAAACAATAGATTCCAAAAGGTGCTAACAAAATAGAAGTATTGTATTCATTACGTGTGTCCACCACATGTTCAACATGGAAAACTTCACAATAGAACTATCCATGCTATACATAGATTATATTTATAAGCAACACATTGTCGTGAGATAGCTATGACTATTCTATCTAATATGCCCCTTCTATCCCTTACTTTCTATCCCACCCACGGGAAAGCTGTAGAACCAAAATTTATAGGAACGCCAAGTGGACCTTTGAGGATGCCGATGTCTTCCCTAACTCGTAAGGAAGAAAGGGAAGTGGTTTTACGCAACCCTTCTTGTGCTCCTCATATAAAGCATAACTCTCTCTCAATCCCTTTAAAGACCTCGATCAAGGTATCAATCGAGTAGATATTTAACCCTCATAGGAAAAGTGTTGATTGTCCATATCGTGGCTGAAGATATGAGTACCGGTTAATGATTTTTTATATCAATATCATTAATCGTTAATGTTGTCTGTATTAGCCAAACCAACAATATCAATCCTTATTAGAGGGTTAATATCTGTATCAGGTACCTCAAAATCAAATACGATATTGTCAAATATATTGTAGTGGTCACTTTCGGATCTGCTCGAGATTGGGACACATGTTTGTCCAGCCTCTGACGGATGTGCGACGCGTGGCTACTTCCAGAACATTTAACCCAATACTTTCACCCATTTCGAATTTCGAACGAGTCGAGTAATTAACAGAAGAATCATATTCGATTACAGAGATCTTTATCTCTAAGCCTAATCCTAATCCAAAGGAGGTAGTTACCTATCAGGAGCAGTTCATTCTTATCTACAGCCGAGCGCGAACCAGAAGATAGAGATGGACTCTCTCCTATATCGATTCAAACTAGGGTGTTCGACTCAACCGTTATCAAGAAACGGAATTAAGGTATTCAAACTGAGCAGGACTCCCTAACCTTATCTATTTGACATGACTTGTATAAATAGGGGATCCCTTCTAACAAGAAAGGGATCATGTTCACTGAATCCAGAGAACCCTATTGTAATCGTCATTGACATAGTGGAATTTCTCTCTCCGTGGTTTTTTTCTATTTCGGGTTTTTCACGTATTTTCATTGTGTTTGCGATTGGCTTTTTTTGTGATTTAGCTACATCCACTTCTCTATTTTGGTGCATGAACTGATTCCTTAGAAATTACCCACTATATATATATATATATATATATATATATATATATATATATATATATATATATATATATATATATATATATATATATCAAAATTGGCTAATATTTGAAACCATGGTCCATATCAATTGATCTAGTGTAAATTAAAAAGTCTAGACTTGCAATGAAAACATCAGATAAGGTTTTCTTAATGTGGTTCCTCTATGGACCCAGATAACCCGCCATAAATACTCTCAAAATCACACTAAGTTTTTCCCATCACTATGGAAGCATAGAAAGCCGTGACAACATCGTGATGTTGGGCAATCCTAAATCAGACATTTTATAGCTAAAGTAACTTCAATTGAAAAACCTTTCAAAGGACTCCATTAAGAATCTACATTCAACTGCTCTTAAGATATATCATGCAGATAGCTATGTGAGAGTTTTTAGAATTTGGTATAATGTAACTTACTGTTTTGGGATTGTTGGACCTTTTGGTCATTATTTAAAAAAAAAGATAAGATGTTGGGTTTGAACTACCATGGTTGTTATTAAAACCAAGTTTACCGTCAAGAGAACATGGAGTTGATAATATACAATTTCGCTATAACCTATGAACCATGGATTCAAATACTGGACAAGGATGCAACACAATATGGAGACGGGGATATGGCTAATTTTCAGTGAGTAGGACATGGAGTACAACATGAATACAAGAAATTGTATGCATACTTATTTGTGTGGATGACTGTACACACACAATACATGATGCACCAATTCAGGATATGAATACGAACAAGATACAATTGTGACAGACATCATGTGATGGCAATAACAGAATTATCCTTGTGTGTCTCTTAATAGTGTATATAGCATGAATCTGTAAGGTCATAAAGTTTAAAAAAAATTATCTCCAAAATTTTAAAATATTTCTGAGATGTATAAATCAATAATCAACAATCATATTTTTTTATTAAGCATTCTTTAATAAGAAACTACCCAAATTATATTAATGCACCCAAATCATATTAATGCAATGGATCTACAAATAATAAAACTATAAATTCCTTGCCATCAAAAATCTTTAACATGGTTTGAAACCTCGGTTTCGGGTATCGGTATCAGTCGTAGGATTTTAGTTTAGAAATCAGCAATATCATCCATTTATCGACCATTTTATCTCATCATATCAATAATATTGTATCGTTTCAATTACATCAGGTGATATCAACATATCGGTGTCCAGGCCAAAATATTGGTATATGGTGATATTTCAAACCTCGGCTTTTACTTTTCAAGTCTTGGACACATGATATCTCTAATATATCTAAAATATTGATGCAAATTTTGGATATGTCAAGAATATGTTGAAAATTTTTGACACAGCAAAAGGAGTATCTGACACGTATCCTTCAAGTATTGGAGTGTGCAAGTATTAGATAAGTATGTGACACGGGTATGTCTCCTTCGTCAAAGTATCCTTGCTACATAGGTAACCAAGTATGGTATAGTCTATTGATGCAGCATCAATTGGAGTATGTTTTCATATTGGCATTATCATACGGGTACCAATATGTAATTATCAATTCTAATAGAACTAATAGTAAGTTTATAAGGAGTCAGCTGTAACGATGGGGTGTATGCCCCGTCCTGCCATTCAGATACAACTAATGTGGTCATTGGACCATTGGATCACAAACCACGTCTTTGTCTAGTTCCCTTTTTGGTCTCTTTTGTGAGTCCTTGTATCTCTTACCTCTAATGAAACCCTAGAAACCATCACTATACATATTGAGACATTGGAGAGAAAAGAGAGAGAATTGGATCTGATGGCCAACGAGCAAATGTTGAGCAAGTTGTATCGGATCCACCAAACTGCAGTGGAGATGCTGAGAGATCGAGAATATTTAGTGACGGATTCCGAGATAAAGATGAGCAAGATAGAGTTTATTAACAAGTTTGGCAGAGAGGTCCAGAAAGAGGACCTCAACATCAACAAGTCCAAGAAGAACGATCCCACTGATCAGGTCCATTCTCTTAATCTTGAATTCTTCTTTCATAATCATATATCTTATCTTTATTAGACAAATCTATTTTGGGGGACGGTAAAGAGTTGCAATGATCTAAAATATAGAAATGATTTTAAAATATACAAGAGGATTTCTATGTTAAATTCTAATTCTTATCTATACCCACTGATTGCTATCAAATTGTATCTATTGTAACATCAGGTTGATGTTAGTTCTTTAGATCCCTTAATGGATCGAAATTGCCAAAGGTTTACTCATTATCAACGCTCTTGAAAATTGGATTCCAAAAATTACTCTCATCATCTGTAGAAAGCTGGTATGCCACTTATCACAACTTGATCTTGGGTTATTGAAAAAACTTTGGTTATTTTGTAGCTAGACAGACTCCATCGATCCACATGTCTCAATAAAAATGTTTCTCAAAATTTGTTTATTTTTGTATTACATTTGAAAATACCTTCTATTGAGAGAATCTATCTACATATTTCTAGTTTTCTTCCTAGACACCAGCGCTAGATACTTTATGTATTATCAGATCTAAACTCGAAGAGGCGGAATGATTGTGCTCTTGAAAGTTCCCATTTTCCCATAAGTATTCTTTTCCACGCTGGTGTTAGACATCCTTTCACCTGTTACTTCAGTCTTTAATTAATTGGATTTCCTCTGCATATGATAAAGGACTTCTCCACTCTTAGCCATCATCTCCTCCCGTACACTGCTCACACTCACCAAAAGCTGTAAACAGAAACAATTTCTAGCACATCATCTCAAAAGGACATATTGAAACCCTAAATTCACACTCATAGGATGTGGCTAGGTCCCTCTCAAAAGATCTTTCTCACCTCTTTATTTGCATGATTTTTAGTGAGCCACTTGTAACTTCTGTTGACTAACGGAGATTTTAACGTGTCAGATTTTTTCCCCTTAGAGGGGAACTATGGGTTTTGGATAAACGAGATCCATGATGACAAATTTCTTCTCCTTCTAAATTCCACACTTATAGGATGTGGCTAGGTCCCTTTCAAAAGATCTTTCTCACCTTTTTATTTGCATGATTTTTAATGAGCAATTTTTAACTTTTGTTGACCAACGGAGATTTTAATATGTTAGATTTTTTTTCCCTTTCTTAGAGTGGAGCTAGGGGTTTTGGATAAACGAGATCCATGATGACAAATTTCTCCTCCTTTTGGATATACTGAAACATGACTATTTAAAAGTGGATAACATTTTCACCAGTTAAAGGAACCCCATTTTTATGCTTATAGCATGTGCACAGTTTGATCGTCCGTTCACTCATATAATTTCCGATATTTATCTGTTTATCAGGTTGTTGCTATCATTACAGTTGAATAGTTCATTTCATTGTAATAGTTAAAATGGAATACTGGTTATATCTCTTCTATTATTGATACAGTTATTAAAAACAATAATCATTGTTAGTTAAATTTGTTAAAATAGTAATACTTGTCATGTGCAACGGCATATTTATTTGCATTATCCAAAATTTTCTTACATGAATTTTTCATCATTACTTTTAATGTTCTATATTATAGTTACCTTGTTTAGTATCTATACCGCTTTCTAAAGGAAATTTTAGATGCAATATGTGCACTATGTTCACTAGTCGACCTTCTCTTTAATATCAATGCGAATGAAGAACAATCTTCACTATGAATACTGAAAAATTATTAAATTCATATCTTAATTTGTTAGAAGTTTATATTGCCTCTTTACTTGACCCACTGGTGTACTTTCTCAAAGTGAGTCAACAATTTATGGTGTCTACTGATGTGAATATTTATTGAATTCTCTAGGCGATGTGTGAGTTGAATGGGTGTATATCCTCTCTTTTTTTCTCTTCACTATGTTAAGCAGTGGGTGGTTGTTGTGTTGTGATTGTAAGAGAGCTACATTACTAGAAAATGATTCAGGAGTATGGCTTCCGAATCTCATTTGTCGATGTTGTAATTTCTGTGTCGGCTTCAGTCACTACCAATAGCAAACAAAAAATTGTTTGGCTTGGATAAAATTATATAATATTGATATCTGGATATGTCTGAGGAGGTATTCAGTACATAATTCAGGTTAATAGAAAGATTATTTGTATATTGGTCATATGATATAAAGGCATAGAGAACTACATCATATAATAGAAGAATTGGCAATGCTTTTTGATAACAAGCGTATTATTCAGAATTCTCTACCATCTTTCCATACGAAATGATATTTTACGACAATCTGCATTTTTGTTAGGCTTGTGCTAGTTTGAAAGTTACTATCCAAATAATATAACTGTATGTTTACGAAAATTTCACTGGAATACAGTTGTGGAAGTCTTGATTATGACTTTATCCAATGTCAAACCATAGGTGAAAGACCTGATTAATATTGTTCAGTTTTGAAGTTGAAGTTCTGGCGGCCTCGCAGATATCAATGCTTGGCTTAATGTTGCGGCTTTCTCTTGTAGGGCCTTATCTTGAGCTGCTGTGTTGTTACCTTTTTATTACTTAGCAACATGTTATTTTACTCAATGCTCTCTTCGTTATCTTGGATAGCATGTCACCATGCACATTCATTGGGATGATTTTTTTTTTTTTTGTGAACTGTGCTTGTTTCATCAGAGTAACACCAGTGCAGCATTCCGCAGATGAACCCTCCTTGTCTATGAACTTTTCAGACATCTTATTATGCTCGTACTGTCATACCTTAATTTATATGTATTGTTTTCTGTACATATGCACAGTTTTGTCAAAATTTTCATTGCATGTAAACCTGCAATTTACTATTAATTATATACACGGCATATCAGGGTAATTCAATACTAGATGCTCATTAAACTTTAATTAGTTCATTTCCCCCCTCCTTGGTAAGGACATGAACTTTGCCCTATATGTTTTCTTGCTGGGAAGACTAACTTAAATTCTCCATTCCAGTGCTGCATTTGCCAGTCTGTAGTTATCTATTTATATGCATTTTATCTTTCAGATACTTTCTTGACCTTTTTAAAAGATTTCAATGTGCATCTATAAATATTTTTTCTAACTGTACTTTCTATATAAAAACAGATCTATGTTTTCTTCCCAAATGATGACAAGGTTGGCGTGAAACACATAAAGAAATATGCTGAGTTGATGAAATCGGAGAATGTTCCCAGAGCGTATTAATTGTTCAGCAGAATTTGACTCCTTTTGCGAAAGTATACCTTCAAGAGCTGTCTCCACAGTTCCATTTGGAAGTATAATCCAAAATATATGGTTTCAGTCTAAGAAAAATCAGCATAAAAAGCTGTAGATGGAAAACCTCCTTTTTCCTTTGAATTTTACAATGACAGCTCCCAACATTAATGTATTTAATAATTAGGTAAATTAAATTACTAAAAACTCACATAATTATTAAATACATCAATGTTGGGAGCTGTCATTGTAAAATTCAAAGGAAAAAAGAGGTTTTTCATCTACAACTTTTTATGCTGATTTTTCTTAGACTGAAACCATATATTTTGGATTATACTTCCAAATGGAACTGTGGAGACAGCTCTTGAAGGTATACTTTCGCAAAAGGAGTCAAATTCTGCTGAACAATTAATACGGCTCAGGGAACATTCTCCGATTTCATCAACTCAGCATATTTTATGTGTTTCACGCCAACTAGAGCCGTATCAATTGTTCAGCAGAATTTGACTCCTTTTGCGAAAGTATACCTTCAAGAGCTGTCTCCACAGTTCCATTTGGAAGTTTCTTGGTGAGTTTTTAGTAATTTAATTTACCTAATTATTAAATACATTAATGTTGGGAGCTGTCATTGTAAAATTCAAAGGAAAAAAGAGGTTTTCCATCTACAGCTTTTTATGCTGATTTTTCTTAGACTGAAACCATATATTTTGGATTATGTAATTTAATGTAAAGAAGTTAATTACAGGAGGCAGAGCTGCTGGTTAATATTAAGGAACATGTTCTCGTTCCTGAGCATCAGGTGCTTACAACTGAGGAAAAGAAAACTCTTTTGGAGCGTTATACTCTGAAGGAAACCCAGCTATTTCTTGAGTTTGGCATACCTAAGCGCCTTAATGAAAGAAGTTTATGTTATCTATTATCCTGTGCCACCATGCTACAAGAAGCCTCAAGTTTTCATATATTCAATTTATGTCTGTCCGAAGTAACAAGAATTATGGTGAGGAGGAAAGAAAATAACAAGCAACTAATATGCTTGGGTTCTTACCAATTTCTCACTCACTAGTGTGGATCGAGCATATATAGTAGTCATTCCATTTTGATTTTGGTATTACAAGATTTATTACCTCGTCGTAAATGAAAGCATCTGAAGAACATTGATGATCAGGAGGAAGACGTTAGCTGATTACTATGTCCACGAAACATTTTGTGAGCTGCCTAAGATGGCATACTTTTAGGGGTGTAAATAAGTATTTGAAATATCCACAACCTCGTCCTACCCTCATCTGCTTAAGCGAATATGAATATAGATAATTAGTATCTGCTCTGTATGATATCCATAGCAGTTAGTATCCTCTTTTAAATCAAGCGGATATTGGTATTTAAATATCTGCTCCACTTATTTTTATATTTAACCAAAACTAATTAATATATATTACCTATATATTTGTTATTACTATATATATGAAATAAGCTAATATATAACTTTCTTATTTGTAAATTAGTAATTATAGTATTGAATTTGGTATTATTAAGTATCAATTTGATGTGTTTATATAGAACAAGGGGTGTAAATGGATATTTGAAACATCCAAATCAACTTCGTATTTAAGCGAATTCAGATGGTAATAATCTGTATCCACTCTGTTCGGTGTGCACTCTATGTAAAATCCATTTATAAATGGAATAGATTAGGATATTCTGGTATCTGCTCTGCCTCTGCTCCGTTTACAACCCCGACCAACTTTTCTGCTAATAATGCTGCAGTTACTGCCAATTAGCACGAATTGACCTCATTTGGAGAAATAAGAAAGGTATTGTATACCCGTCAAATGCCATAAATTTTAGTTTTGTAATAGTTTATGCCTCTTATACCAAAGAATTATCTTATGCCCAAAATTTTGGTCATAAAGAACTCCTAGTTTCATTGGAACTGTTTGTGCCCGACCTTTTTATCTCTTTTATAACTGGAATTCCTCTACTAAGTAAAGAGGCATTTTACTGGCTTGATGTTGAAACTAGTGAGGCATGAAATGTCATTCAAGTTTCCAAACAGTATGAACCCTCATGCTGACCTTGATGTTGTTATCAAGGTGTCAAATATCGGCCAAAAGTGATACCTATTGGGAATTTTTACTTGAGTTTCCGTATTATGTGTTGGCCCAGAGGCCTTCCACTCTAGTTTTGATGATGATTAACTCATGTAGTTATGTTTACTAATAATCTTGTGATGTTTAGTTTCAGATCTTTTATCAAGATATTAGTTGGTGACTAGCTTCAACAAAAGAGTTTGAAGCCTTTCACATGGTGATTCAAGAGCCCGAGCATCAAGATCATGTATAGCACTCATTGGAGTCAAGCTCAGTGGATCACGGGTTTGGATCGAGTCGACTTGAAGACGGAGTTCGTCAAGAAGACATCGGTACCTAGTTTAGTTTTATTTTTAGATCCATGTGTAAAGACTAGATAGTGTGATATGCTTAAGTTCACAACACACACGTTTCATGTTTTAGTTTCGGTTTTTCGATTTTTGGTTTAACCGATATTGGTTTTCATGAATAGATAGATCAAAACAAGTTACATATGGTTTTATGTATATTAAATCCATTCTATATACATGCATGCTTAACTTCTTAGACAAACTTATTTTGGTATGCCTATTCATGAGGTTTTGTGTTTTGGTATTTTTACAAAACAATTTTGGAGTAATGTCAAAAACATTGATATGTATACGTTTCATGTATTTTGGACTTAGGTCCATATGCAACATGCCTAATAGTATTTAAATATCATGTTTTGTATTTGAATGAGTTTTTTAAAATCAGGATTTCCATTTAAAAAATCCAAGTTTGAAAAAATACGGGTTTTGGTTTTCGGTAATTTTTTCATAACACAAAAATGGTTCAAAATGTTTGATATTTGTGTTGAAATTTTTAACACATGTTTGTATATCATATATAATGTTAGAAACTATTTTTGTGGAATTTTAGAAGATTTATAAGAATTTTTAGAATTATTTAAAACAAGTTTTTCTGTCCCAGAACTGTGTCTGCCAGGCTCTGGCGGTCGACCGGACCCAGAGCCGGTCGACCGACGTGCACAAACGTGCACGCTGGTCAGCCTCTTGAGCCGGTCGACCGAGCGGTCGACCGACTGCAAGCACCCCACTCTCGAGTGGGGTGCGGTCGACCGACCGGTCGACGTGAGGCGGGGGCGGTCGACCGACGGTCGACCGGGCGGTCGAGGCGCGCGCGACGGCGTCCAGCCAGCCAGCTGCCAGATCAGCTCAACGGCTAGTTTTTATTGGAGGCCTATTTAAACCCCATTTGTTTAGGGTTTTGGTTAAGATTTCAAGAGCAAAAATTACAGAGTTTCTCTAGTGTTTTAAACAAGTTTTCAAAAGTGTTTTAGTGCCAAAAAGATCCATCTTATTTGTTTTAAAGTGTTTTGTTCATTTCAAAGAAAATAGGTTTTTGGGAATTAGTTTCTTGGTCTAAAAATATATATTATTTGGTATTTTTTCAAGAGATTTTCTTTGATCAAAACACTTAGTTTTTGCACACTTGAGCTATATCATTCTATCCTATTCTATAGGATCTTTTGTTTTGTAGAAAAAGAGATAGTTTGTGGTCTTTGTAACCACCTTGTTGTAAACCCTTTGCTTGGTGTATCCCTCTTTAGTAGAGGTTGATTTGGGTTGTGGTTTGCTCCCTCTTTGGTAGAGGTTGAGGTTGTGGTGTACTCCCTCTAGTGTGAGGTGGAGTTGGGTTTGTGTTGCCTCGGTGGAGGTTGTATTGTTTGGATTATGGAGTTCAGTACTCCGGTCTTCGGTAGACCATTTGTATTGCCTCGGTGGAGGTTGTATTGGTTGAGAGAGGAGTTCGGTACTCCTAGTGGATTGGAAATCCTTCTCGGTGAAGGCGGGGATGTAGAGCTTGGTGCTCGAACCTCGAAACACATCATCTTGTTTGTGTTTGATCAATTGACTCTCAACTCTCTCTGTATTTGTGCATTGCTTTACTTTGTCATATCATATACATGCTTGTGTGTTTGTGTGCCTCACTTGTGCTTAACCACGAGAGCTTCATATAGCGCCTCAACTCTTATTCAGAGAAATCAAGAGGAGTTAGTCTAGAGCCCTTCACAGGGAATTCAGCTACACTCGTTGGTTGCACTAGGTGTTGTTGCAAATTAGTTTTAATTTCTGCATTTAGTTCATTAGATTAGCGGTACACCTATTCACCCCCTCTAGGTGTACTTTCAATTGGTATCAGAGCCTACGCTCCTGATATTTGGTTAACCACCTAGGAGTGAGATCTTGGTTTCTATTCTATCATTTGCATTTGCACGTATATTTGTTTGCACACACTCATGGATTGCTTGTCACCTCCCATGTTTGATGTCTCCAACATTGACATGTGAAAATTTAGGATGTCCATGTATTTGAAAACCCTAGGCTTGCATGTTTTCCTTACCGCTACCAAGAAATGCTATCTTGGTAATCACAATCATATAGGGGCCAATACACAAGCCCTTGAGGCTATTAGAAGCACGCTAAACAAAGATTATCTTATGCTTGTTTCTAACTATGATTCCGCCTTTTCAGTGTGGAATAAGTTACTTCCTCCGAGCTACAAACGCCCAACATTGTGGAGGATGAATCTAGTGGAGAATCCGAGCCACAATGCTTCATGGTCCGAGGGAATGACTCCCTTGAGGTATATTCAGAATCTAAATTAGATTGTGATGATGCTAGTTCTTCTAGTAATGAGCATGTTGATCCTAATACTTTAAATGAAGAACTTTCTATTGTTTGTAAAAAATTATTAGAAAAATATAATCTTTTGAAACAGAAGAGTTTTGAACTAAAAAATGAAAACAAGAATTTATGTTCAAAGCTTGATTTGGTTTTACAAGAGAAGGAAGAGATATCAAGTGAACGTGACTCACTTAAATCTCAACTAGACCTCACCCTAAAGGAAAATGAGTTTTTGAAAAATAGAAATGATTGTAATGATGTTTTGAAGAATAATAAAGTTTTAACTTCAAAACTTGATTTTGTTGTAAAAGAAAATGAATCCTTGAAAATAAAAATTGATTCTATTTCAAAGAATTTAGAAATTTGTTTAAAGAAAAATGAATCTTTGAAAAATAATATGGACTCACATGTTTGCCATGCTAGGATAGTTTCATCTAGTTCACCTATTGCATGCTCCACTTCTTCTTTAATTAAAAATGATATATCTATGCTAAAGAAGAATATGGATTGTTTGGGCTCCACTTTGAGCCATTGTGTTTTGAGTCATACACGTTTGGAATCTTTGTTTCGAAAGAAACAAGTTCCATCTATGCATGCACACCCTTCACAGCATACACATGCTCCTCACGTACACACCCATCACACTATGTATGCTCATGTGCACACTTGTACACATTGTGGACGTAAGGGTCACCTTGCTAAATTTTGTTATGATCGTATAAATGATTCTAATTTAGCAAATAAATTTGTTTGGGTTAGAAAAGGTACTAAACCCCATGGACGGACCCAAAAGAGTATGGGTACCAAAGACCACCCCTATGGTATTTGATGTAGGTGTGGGCTCTCGCATGACGTGAGAGTAATGGTGCCTTGAGGTGGATGCGTCCGAGCTTCATGTGGACTATTTGGATGCGTCACTTTCAAGGGGAGTTTGGTGGGAGGACCACCTTCGTTTGGAGAACTAGAGAAGTGCTTTCATCGGTTTTGGTATCGATCTCTAACTCCCGTTTATATTTACATGCTTTCATGTTCATCAATTTATAGCATGTCTTGGTTTATTGATTATTATGACTATGCCATGATAGTTAGATTAGTGATATACATGTTTAGTTATTTGAGACACCCATGTTTTATATGGACTTATATCTTTGTGTTCTCACTTTGTTTTAAACTAATATGTATGTCCTAGATCTAATACATGTGCATATACATAATGATCATATTGATGTTTATGATTTTTGTTTTGATGCTTCATGTTTTGATTACTTGTTTAAATGTTAGTTTTCATTAAGGCTAGGATTTATACTTGTACATATAGTGGGCCACAAATAAATTTTTATATGTTTGTGCTTGAACGCTTATTTGTACCCATTAGATGTGCTAGTATAGTGTAGTTTTGATGATTCATGCATTTGACTTGTATTCCTATTTTATCCATATTTTTTTCATGTTCATATGTTTAACTTCATGTATATGTCCATCTTGTCCAAACTATTGATTATGCATATACATCTTTTGAGCCACGTGCCTTCATGCATATACATTTGTGGACTCGTTATGTTTTAGATATGTATGTATACTTTAGTTTGTACTTGACATACATATGCCTTGAAGAAATCGAGTTTTGATGATTCTCATGTTTTGAGGAATATTGAGCTTTATTGCCTAGTTTCATGTTTATGTGTTTCACATAACACTTGTACACTCACTTCATTTAAATGTTTCTCATGATTATGTTTTCATGAGTATGTATGGGCTTTATGGATATTGAGTGTTTTAGTGACCATGTGATTTACATATTTTTCATGAAATATATTTTTGTTTTATTCCTTGCTTGAAGGATTTCGTACTAGTTTACAAGTTTTTCATTTAACTAGTTGCGGTATTCTTCGTTATGGTAGAGTTTTTCAAACATACTATATTTTTCAAACCTATTTTTGAAAACCCCTACCTTCCAAGGGCGGTTGGTTGGGAGACCATGCCTTGTATGTTTATATTGAAAATCATTTTAAACATGTGCATGAAATGGGTGGATAAGATATGAGGTATACACTTGATCTTATTAGTGTTTCAATTGGTATCATTGGATCTTTTCAATTGGTATCAATATTGACATTTTTGTATACTCATATATTGCTTTTTGTGTATGTATGTCTTCAATTAGTATCATCTATTTTGATTGGTACTCATTTTTCATACACATATATATGTTTTATTTGTGCTTACTATATTCCTATATTGTTGAGCACAAATTTTGATTATGCAAAGCTTGAATTTTTTAATGACTATCATGTTTCAATTGACTAGTTTTCAATTGGTATCCTAATACAAGCTTGTGCATCGTTTTATTTGGTATTTCATAAAGGGGGAGAAAATTAGTATTTTCATCTTTCAATTGGTATTTTGATATTCCACTCCCATACTTTATGATGAAAAATAAGTGATTTAAAAAATGAATATTGATTTTGATTTGGTATCATATGTTCAAAATAAAATATACTTTCTATTGGCATCAAGATGTTTATTTTGTTTACTTTCAATTGGTATTTTAAAACAAAATAAAATAAAAAAATGTTTTGATATATTTTGCCTATATGCAAGGAGAGCTTAACATCTCTTCTACATTAGATTCATGTTGAGTGTATATTATATTGAGGAGCTTGACAACTCTTCTTTATGTGATACACGTGTGTAGGGGAGCTTCACATCTCCTCTTATACATTGCATATTATGTGTTATGTGAATTAGGGCTTGTCATCCCTTCTTCATGTAATGCATATATGTAGGAAAATTAACTTTGCGTCTTCCTCTTCATGAATGTATATCACATATATTTATTTATTAATTTGTTTCGAGATTTGTTTGACCCCTTTCTTGATTCTTTGTTTCGAACAAAAAGGGGGAGAAGAATTTTGTTTTTACTTTAACTTTAACCCCTTTATTGATGATTGACAAAAAGAGGGAGAAGTATTTGGTATATATGCATGCTTTAAGGATTTATGTTTATGCATATATGTTTTGTGTTTCGTGTTTTGCAAATAGAGAAAAAGAATTTGATGTGTGTTTCATGTTTATCTCCATGTAGTTACATACATGTTTATGAGCTTTCATTGCATATTTATTATGTTTATTGTGATGCATGAGTTAAGGGGGAGCTTCTTTGAAGCTTAACTTTAATCCATGCATATATAACTCTATGAGTTTTGTCATCATCAAAAAGGGGGAGATTGTTGGCCCAGAGGCCTTTCACTCTAGTTTTGATGATGATTAACTCATGTAGTTATGTTTACTAATAATCTTGTGATGTTTAGTTTCAGATCTTTTATCAAGATATTAGTTGGTGATTACCTTCAACAAAAGAGTTTTGAAGCCTTTCACATGGTGATTCAAGAGCCCGAGCATCAAGATCATATATAACACTCATTGGAGTCAAACTCGGTGGATCACGGGTTTGGATCGAGTCGACTTGAAGACGGAGTTCGTCAAGAAGACATCGGTACCTAGTTTAGTTTTGTTTTAGATCCATGTGTAAAGACTAGATAGTGTGATATGCTCAAGTTCACAACACACACACGTTTCATGTTTTGTTTTGGTTTTTCGATTTTTGGTTTAACCGATATTGATTTTCATGAATAAGATAGATCAAAACAAGTTTACATATGGTTTTATGTATATTAGATCCATTCTATATACATGCATACTTAACTTCCTAGACAAACTTATTTTAGTATGCCTATTCATGAGGTTTTGTGTTTTGGTATTTTTACAAAACATATTTTGAAATTAATGTCAAAAACATTGATATGTATATGTTTCATGTATATTAGACTTAGGTCCATATGCAACATGCCTAATAGTGTTTAAATATCATGTTTTTGTATTTGAATGAGTTTTTGAAAAATCAGGATTTCCATTTGAAAAATCCAAGTTTGGAAAAAATACGGGTTTTGATTTTCGGTAATTTTTCCATAACACAAAAATGGTTCAAAATGTTTGATATTTGTGTTGAAATTTTTAACACATGTTTGTATATCATATATAATGTTAGAAAATATTTTGTGGAATTTTAGAAGATTTATGAGAATTTTTAGAATTATTTAAAACAAGTTTTTCTGTCCCAGAACTGTCTGCCAGGTTCTGGCGGTCGACCGGGCCGGTCGACCGGACCCAGAGTCGGTCGACCGGACTCGTCGACCGACGTGCACAAAACATGCGCGCTGGTCAGCCTCTTGAGCCGGCCGACGGAGCAGTCGACCGACTGCAAGCACCCTACTCTCGGTGGGGGGTGCGGTCGACCGACCGGTCGACCGTGAGGCATGGGCGGTCGACCGAGCGCTTCCAACGGTCAAATTTTTGACCGTTGGCGGTCGACTGCCAGCCGCCAGAGCTGCCAGATCAGCTCAACGGCTAGTTTTTGTTGGAGGCCTATTTAAACCCCATTTGTTTAGGGTTTTGGTTAAGATTTTAAGAGCAAAAATTACAGAGTTTCTCTAGTGTTTTAAACAAGTTTTCAAAAGTGTTTTAGTGCAAAAAAGATCCATCTTATTTGTTTTGAAGTGTTTTGTTCATTTCAAAGAAAATAGGTTTTTGGGAATTAGTTTCTTGGTCTAAAAATCTATATCTATTTGGTATTTTCCCAAGAGATTTTCTTTGATCAAAACACTTAGTTTTTGCAAACTTGAGCTATATCATTCTATCCTATTCTATAGGATCTTTTGTTTTGTGAGAAAAGAGATAGTTTGTGGTCTTTGTAACCACCTTGTTGTAAACCCTTTGCTTGGTGTATCCTGTTTGGTAGAGGTTGATTTGGGTTGTGGTTTGCTCCCTCTTTGGTAGCGGTTGAGGTTGTGGTGTACTCCCTCTAGTGTGAGGTGGAGTTGGGTTTGTGTTGCCTTGGTGGAGGTTGTATTGTTTGGATTTGTGGAGTTCGGTACTCCGGTCTTCGGTAGACCATTTGTATTGCCTCGGTGGAGGTTGTATTGGTTGAGAGAGGAGTTCGGTACTCCTAGTGGATTGGAAATCCTTCTCGGTCGGTGAAGGGGGATGTAGAGCTTGGTGCTCGAACCTCGAAACACATCATCTTGTTTGCGTTTGATCAATTGACTCTCAAAACTCTCTCTTTATTTGTGCATTGCTTTACTTTGTCATATCATATACATGCTTGTGTGTTTGTGTGCCTCACTTGTGCTTAACCACGAGAGCTTCATATAGCGCCTCAACTCTTATTCAGAGGAATCAAGAGGAGTTAGTCCAGAGCCCTTCACGGGAAATTCGGCTACACTCGTTGGTTGCACTAGGTGTTGTTGCAAATTAGTTTTAATTTCGCATTTAGTTCATTAGATTAGTGGTACACCTATTCATCCCCCCTCTAGGTGTACTTTCATTATGTGATCCAAATTCTTCCTTATATATATATCAGATTCTTGGGACTTTAGCGGCACTAATGCATAAACATCGAGATCTCAGGTAACCCTTCCAAAGACCCCATCATCTAGATCCCAGCTACTTCTGCAGGTTCTATCTTTTGTTGTCTGATACCTATCTCCTTTCCTCACTTCCTTCTATTGCTCTGAACAATCCCCCCGGCCCCCTTGTCGGGGAAAACTCACGTACGAAAGTGTATGTTTGAAATCAAGAGTTAAAAGTGTGTGCTTTAGCTTCATCGATATTTCCGTTATAGCATAGAGACTAAACGGGTCGAATCCACAGGGACGGGAGGCGATAGAAACTTTACCGAATTGTTCACGTGTGTGTTAACAGTTCTTTTATGTTTTAAAGAATGAAAAGAAAAGAAAACAAAGAATAAAAAGAGAAGAGTACGGTGAAAACACGAAGAAGTGGGAAATATAGAAGAAATGATTTTTGTGATTTATGTATATATATCTAAAACGAAGTAAAAGAGAAAGAAAACTCATGGCTACTAACTACTAATGGCTCTACTAACTATACCAATCCTCTTAGTGATAGTTGCCTCACATATATCCTTGGCCATCACTAGTCCTTGATTCAAGAGCATTTCAATGTATAATTCATATGATAACTTTCACATCCAAACTCAATAAACAAGTGCAAGCAACATTTAAACCATCAAAACTAAACTAGAGTAAGCATGGAATAAAGTAATGTTAGCTTGTTAGAGAGTTAGGATGTTAGAGTGTTAGAATTCATCATCATGAGCCATCAATGGCTCTTGCAAGAGTAAGGCCGAGTAGAGGCTATTAGATTCATGTGGATTATCAAGTAAGAAGTTAGTAAGTTAGTGGTTAGTAGTTAGTTGTCATGAGAGAAAATTAGCTAAACATGTAAAGGAGTTAGAGAGAAGAAAACAAAGAGAGGTAAAAAGAGAACTTTTCATACATTGTCACCTTCTATTACAAGCACTCTTTCTTTCCAACTATGTACCACTCTCTCTCCTATTACAAGATCTACAAGAAATAAAAAATACAAAGGATGAAGAAGAAGAACAACTAACCTAAACTACCCTAAAGTACAAATGAAGAAGAAAACTACCCTCACTCTCTGGATATCTCCCAATACAGAAAACCAAGAGGGTATTTATAGGCACCAAGAGAACGGGGGCCAAGGGGACAAACCCTGGCCCGAAGTACTAGGGCAACGGCACTAGTACAGTAGCGAAAACGCGGCTGTACTAAGGCAGCGCCGCAGCGCCGCTTGCTGCGCGCTGCCCGCTTGTCTCCCTCTCGGCTGCATGTCCTGGTTTCTGAAATTGGGCCCTGATTTTGATGAAATCACCCTCCAAAGTCAATGGCTATCTTTATAAGCTTTTAATCACCAATTAAATGGTGATTTTGGGTCTTCTTCTTCATTTCATGTCATGAACCTAAAAACATGCAAGAGAGGTATTATTAGCAAAATTTAATATTAAATAAATATGAAGATGTGATATGAAATATGTAATTTTAGAGACTAATCACACCCCCGCGCTTATCTTTTGCTCGTCCCGAGCAAAACAAAAACTAAAAAAATTATTATACCACTTTCGCAGGTGACACGATTGCACTGAGCATGTGCGACAAGCCGTTAAACGTCTAGATTTCCCCTAGATGAGGAGTTTTGTCTCCTGAGGATTTTCAGCGGATTACACCCACAAAATTTATAATGAAAAAAATCAAATATTAGTATTTTAAAAACGCATTTTTGAAACAGAGAAAAGTGTTGAAGTATTTTTATGAAAATATAAGTGATATAAGGTCATAGGTTAATCAGAAATTATTCTTCCTTAAACTAAGTTGAAATGCAAAATCTTGTTATAAATTAAATGTAAGAATTTAAAATTGAATTGATTCTTTGATCTTTTATAAAACTCTTAGAAAAATATGCACTTTGTGAACTGTGAAGATTTTTAGGATCATTACTCAAACTTTCATGTCATTGATTTGTATCAAATTTTTTTTCTTCCCTCAATTTTCTTAGGCTTTCTAGCTTACCCGGGTAGTGAGCCTTTAGCCGGCGACTCCCAAACCATATAGTTTTAGGACATCAGATGTGAAAACATCCATCGGACTTAAGGATTCGAGTAAATAAGGGTACAAAACTAAAATGGATTATTTTATTTTTGTCCATCATTTTAAACGTGAATAATCATGCTTCTTGAAGCATAACTATCCAGCTTCAATAAGTGATTTTTATTATCATCATTTTATTTTATTTATATATATTTTATGGCATTTTCAATCGTTGTTTCAATCCCAAAAAAATGTGTAAGTATGAAGTGCTTTCTAAGGCAAAAAGTTCAAGATCAAAGTATCTTTTCAATCTTACTTTCTTATCCTAAAATTTAAACAAAATCTATTATTTTGACTCGGTTTAACAATTCATAATTTTAATTCTTCCTAATTCCTAAGATAAGCTTAATTTTCTTAAAAATAAATTAAAACTATTTCTCTTATTTTAAAAGTTTTGTAAAAAAAAAGAGTTTTTATACAAAAAAATTTTAAAATTTTCTTAAAAAGAAGTGTAAAAGAAAAAAAATATAAAACTACTATGTTAGTAAATCCTCTCTTACACTTATCTCATGCATTGTCTTCAATGCATCGTGAATGTGTATATGCATGAAACAAATGGAAAGGGAATAAAAAGTACTTCATAGTGGTGGCTCCGATGGTGGTCTAATTGGTCCATGAAATACGGCCCAATTCAAAAATTGTGGATCTGGTAGGAACCCACCAGTGACCTTTCTAATACGACCCATAAAATGTTGGAGAACTGTATGATCTTATTGAAAAAATTACTCCCATTCAATTTTCAATTTTAAAAAATAATTACTGAGTCATTTTCTTCAACATTCTTGTCCAACAATGGAGAATGATTTTGAGAGATGATTGATTTGGAACAAATGAAACAGGAACGAAAACCGATACCGACTCAGAAATTTGACTCATATCAAGTCGAGATTCAAAGGTGAAATCAAAATTGGTTCAAAAATGGTGTCCAAAGCAAAGAATTTAATGTTCACACACTTTTCCCATCAATGAAGTGTGATCATAAGATATTGATGATTCAATTTCACAGTGTACTGGTACAAGGTTCAATGTTGACTCCGGAATAGAGAAAAAATCTGATAAAAATACCAGTCATTATTGAATCAAAAAGTGAAATGAAATCTCCAACTTGAAGCTCAGGATCACTTTCATATTCAATTTCAATTTCAGGAAAGGAATAACTTGCCAAAATATCGATGTGATTTTCAAACCTTGGGTTTGGTCAAGTTTCACTAGGTTTGTTGAAATTGAATCTTGGTTTCCAAAATAGCATGATTCTTTGGTCAATCAGTAGAGTTAGGGATATAACGACTGGTCAAAGGTTGACAAGAAAGACTTTCCTCACTCTCATTGATCAAATCGATCATTATAGAGCCTAACCTACTGATAGGACAGATAACAGAATTTTGAGTCTGAATTATATCTTTCATACTCTTTCCAATTGGTTCTTCTTGAAAAGGTGAGTATGGAAGTTGATTTTGAAAATTGTGGTACGATTGTAAGTCTATCAGATATTGGGTTTGTTGCTCAGACTCACTCAAGAGCTCCATACTCAAGTCCAGGACTGATAGTTATTCATTTTGAATTGGTTCAATGGGAAAAGATGAGCATGACTTTTAAAATTTTGGTTGAGATGATGAGTCCAACATATTTTGAATTTATTGCGCCATTTCACAACAGACTTCCAAACGCTTTTCTACTCAAATTTTTCTTCAATTTGATGTTGTAGAAAAGGAGTATATGGAGTTTGATTTGAGAAGGATTGTGAATTGAGCAAATTTTGAATTGTTGTTGGGACTCAAGCATGACTTTCATACTCCTTTCCAAATTAGACTTTTCTTCAGTTGGTGGGATAGGAAAAGGAGTATATGAATCAAAATCAGGGAATAATATTGTGAAAATTGTGGATAAGGTGGTTGAAAATTTGGCTCAGGGGAGGTAAATCCCCATTGACTCTGTGAAGAGTTGAAATTATTTTAAAAATTATGATCATAAGATTGGGGTTATGGGTCATATTGAGTTGAATAATCCCAATCCGGCCTATATGGTTGGTTCATATTGTACATAGCCAGGTTGGAGTTATCCGAGTCAAATGAGGTCAGGATGAAATATGAATTCATGTTAGGATTGAAAAAATTGTTGTTAAAATCCATTTCACAATTAAAAAAAAGAAAACAAACAAACAAACAAACAAATAAAGAAAAAAAAGAAAACAAGTCTATGCAAGAGTTGACTTAGACCTAAACGACTTCTAACTGGTTAGACTGTCCATGGAGGTATATTGTCGGAATCTGACCACGAGTTAGTCGGCCAGGTAGGGACAAGATCAGTGGGAGGTATCCGTGTCAGGGCAACAAGCCTAATCATGCCAAACCACTGTTTTTCAAGGTTTCGCCTCTCAATCCCTAACCTTAGACACCGATTTGACAAAAATCAACTTCTAACAATTTTCCCCTTAGGTCAGTCTCTTAAATAAGTTTGAGATGTCTCTTGGGGCCAACGTCTAGCAAATTTTATTTAGGCTTTGGTTGTGTAAGTGGGGAGGTGATTTTTGGATTAAGGAAGGGTAATGACTTCCTCCACCTTATGTTGTATTGGATTTTGCTCTTAAGTTCAATTCGTGCAAGTGTGCAATATAGATACACACAAAGCGAGTAAATCACTCACGTGTTAGTCCTAACTATATGCAATGCAATATGTACACCTCCGTCAAGATCACAACAACGCAAGAATAAAATATAGTATATTGGAATGAAAATTGACACGTGCCTAGATGCAAATGTCTAAACTATTTTAAAACATCTAATTACCATATTTTAGGTCTTAAAATTATTATAGTGCACAGGTAATATAAACAAAAAGTAGCAGCAGAATATAATAATATACAAGAATTTACCCAACCACACAAAGGCAAGTGTGAACTTTCGCAATGCTAAAAATTTTACCTGCACACCAAAAAATAAAGAAGAAAAGTTAACAAAAACATGAAATCAAACCGTTCCCATCCCCAGCAATGACGCCAAAATTTGATCGGGCGCACGAAAAGTGTATGTTTTGAAATCAATAATTAAAAGTGTGTGCTTTAGCTTCCTCGATACTTCCGTTATAGCATAAAGGCTAAACGGGTCGAATCTATAGGGACGGGAGGCGATAGAAGCTTTACCGAAATATTCACGTGTGTGTTAACGGTTCTTCTATGTTTTAAAGAATGAAAAGAAAAGAAAAGAAAGAATGAAAAGAGAAGAGTACGGTGAAAACACGAAGAAGTAGGAAATATAGAAGAAATGATTTTTGTGATTTTTGTATATATATCTAAAACAAAGTAAAAAGAAAAAGAAAACGCATGGCTACTAACTACTAATGGCTCCACTAACTATACTAATCTCTTAGTGATAATTGCCTCACATGTATCCTTGGCCATCACTAGTTATTGGTTCATGAGCATTTCAAAACATAACCCATATGATAACTTTCACATTCAAACTCAACAAACAAGTACAGCTACACTTAAACCATCAAAACTAAACAAAAGTAAGCATGAAATAAGTAATGTTAGCTTGTTAGAGAGTTAAGATGTTAGAGTATTATAATCATTATCATGAGCCATCAATGGCTCTTGCAAGAGCAAGGCCAAGTAGAGGCTGTTAGATTCATGTAGATTATCAAGTAAGAAGTTAGTAAGTTAGTGGTTAATAGTTAGTTGCCATGAGAGAGAATTAGCTAAACATGTAAACGGAGTTAGAGAGAAGAAAACAAAGAGAGGTAAAGAGAGAACCTTTCATAAATTGTCACCTTCTATTACAAGCACTCTTGCTTTCCAACCATGTACCACACTCTCTCCTATTACAAGATCTATAAGAAATGAAAAATACAAAAAAGGAAGAAGAAGAACAACTAATCTAAACTACAACATGAAGAAAAAACTACCCTCACTCTCTGGATATCTTCCAATGCAGAAAACTAAGAGGGTATTTATAGGCACCAGGAGAACGGGGGCCAAGGGGACAAACCCTGGCCCGAAGTAATGGCGCAACGGCGCCAGTATAGCCGCGGAAACGCGGCTCTATACTAAGGCGGCGCGCACAGCGACGCTTGTTGTGCGGTTCACTCTTATCTCCCTGTCGGCTGCATGTCTTGGTTTCTGAAATTGGGCTCCCGGTTTTGATGAAACCACCCTCCAAAGTCAATGAATATCTTTATAGGCTTTTAATCACTAATTAAATGGTAATTTTGGGTCTTCTTCTTCATTTCATGCCATGGACCTAGAAACATGCAAGAGAGGTATTATTAACGGAATTTAATATTAAATAAATGTGAAGATGTGGTATGAAATATGCAATTTTAGAGATTAATCAAACCCTAAAAAAATTCCACCATCACCGCTACTACCTGATTGATAGAGAAAAAGAGAGTAAAAAGTAAAAATTAAAGTTAAGAATTTCTCTGTTTCTCGCAATTAATGTTATAGCGAGAGCTAAACCTGTCGATTCGCAAGGAGAGATGTGATGCAAGCTTTTCTATACGTTCTCTCAACTTGGAAAGAAAAGAGATGATGATTATAAAAGAGTTGATTTAAATAGAAAGAGGGATCATAGCCAACTAATCATCTACCACAACCACGCACTAGTCTATTAAGAATAAATATCATATTAGACTTATAAAGATTAACCCTAGAGTGTTGCTTCAAACTCAAGTAAGAAAAGTAAACCCTACTTAAAATACACTAGATAGATATTAAACATTAGTTTATCCAAGTCTCAAAGTATAGCATAAAAAAATTATTTTAGACTTAACATTAAGCTATCAAAGTATCTAATAAGTATAAATCAAGAATAATCATTAAATAGTATACCCTAAATCTAGTTTAACTTTTAAGAATTATTAACTTATCCCTAGGGTTTCAAATAGGCATAGCGTTCAATTAATTTATCTTATAGAACTAGGCTTTAGTTGGTGGAAAGATTAACAAGCTACAAGAATTAGTTACTCATATTCATGATGAAATTAAGCATGGTATTTAAAAGTTGCATAAAAGAAATTAAATTAGAATTAAAGGAACAAATAAAAATAGTAAAAAGATAGATGAAAGAAAATAAGAATTTTTATTGAATTGGTCACCAATCCAGTACAAAAACCTTCTCTTCTTCACAAATTTTCTTCAAAGTAGAAAAACTAGAAAATATAATGAAAATTCGGAAAGAAAAGATGATCTAAAGAAAACTTTAAACTTGATTCTCTGAGATATCTCTCTTTTGTTGCTCTTCTGGGTATTTATTGGGGATTCCAGTAATAGAGCCCCAGTAGAATACTCCTCTCAAACCTCTACGCACTCGGCTACAAAAATGCAGCATTTTCGCAGCAAAAAGGGTAACCACAGCGTTCTTGAGGGGTCCGGCTGCACGCTCTGGCGCAAGGCTTCATCTCGTCCATCCATCTGGAGATCTATCCTTAGAATCCTCATTTGTATTATGAAATTTAAAATAACCTTGTTTCCTAGATAACTTAGGAAACGGGTCATTTATAACTCCGAATTTTTAATTTGAATTCTCTCCTTTATAGGATAGGATAATTTTTGATTTGACAGGCTTGATAGGCTTTTGGGCTTCTGTTTAACTTGTGGGTTTCTTTTGAGCTCTTTCTTTTCTCTTTTTAATTATTGAGGCATGCACATTACTAAACACTAAAACGATTAAATAGCAGTACTTTATAAAAAATAAACATGAAAATGTCACTAAAAATATGCACTTTTTATGAACAATCACACCCCACACCTATCTTTTACTCGTTCTCGAGTGAAACAAAAAAGAAAAATCTAAAATAAACTAATCTAACCTAACTCACTTTCGTAGGAATCACGATTGCATTTAGCATGTGTATTGTGTAATAAGCCATTAAACCTCTAGTTTACCCCTAGAGGACGAGTGTTATCTCGTGAAGGTTTTCAGTGAATTACACCCACAAAATCCATAAGAAAGAAAAAAAAATATTAGCATTTTCGAAATTCCATTTTTGAAAGAGAAGAATATTTGAAATATTATTGTAAAAATCAAGTAATCTATAAGTTTTAGGATCACCAAATTATTCATTCCTTTACTTAGTCTTTATGCAAATATTTGTTATCAATTTAGATTAGGATTAAAACTCAATTTCTCACTTAGTCTTTTATTTTATCTTAAGTCATATGCATCTTTGTCACCGTGAGTTTTTAACTTGGGATTCTTCAACTTTAACTTTTATGCCTTATATAGTCATATATATCCAACCCTTTTTTTGAAAGAAGTTCAAAGTATTACCACTTCGTTACTTTTTAAGCATTTTTTTAATATGTATAACTCATCTAATTTTTTGTTTAAGTATCAAGACTTTTTGAGGCCCTCATACCTAACTAATTGATTATTAGATGTGTTAATATATATATTATATTCATACATTTTTTTTGCAAACTTATCTAATTACCTTTCGCGTATATGCTAAGGCTTTCTTAGTCCAAAGCACTTAGCTAATCAATAATTAGATTTGTTTTATTTTTTCTTTTTTTTTTTATATATGTATATATATATATATTTTCTCTGGCACAAGAGTCTTTGTTTGAATCTTGAGTGTAAGTGTATAAAGTATGCATATTTCATCATGGTAAAAAAAGATTAAATTACTTTTTCAATTTTTCCTTCTAAACCTAAAAATCAACAAATAATCTATTTTGACTGGGTATTAAGAAAATTAATTATGAGTTTCCTATTCCTTAAAATTAACTTAATTACTTACAAGAATAAATCAAAATATTAATTTCTTTTTCAAAAAGTTTTTTTTTTAAAATTTGTTTGTAAATCTACCTATGTTGGTATGTTAGTGAAACATCTCCCATACCTACATTGTCCTCAATGTATGAATGAAATGTATGAATGCATAAAATAAAGTGTAAAAGAGATGATGTTATCAATTTGTGCGGTTTCTTCTCTCGAGCTTGCTTTTCATCATTTCAATGTATTCTCTTTAGTGGTGAAATTAGAAAGGTCAATCTTTTTATCAGCTTTGTGTTCATTTTTTCCAACTTGTTCATCACTTTTCTCAACTTCCTCCTACTTTTCTTCCCTCCACCCCTCTTCACAAATCCATCCTTGTTATACATTATAGTTGGCGCATAAACAATATGAATACCTAGAATTTTGAGCTCTTACTCATACATCTCCTCAAAACTTGGATTAATCATATCTTTCGGAGGTATATAACTAACCAAGGCATCCCATCCAAACAGTTAAGTTCATCTTCGAAGAGGTTTTTAAAGGTTTGTCAATTTGAGGTTTTTGAGTTATGTTTTCAACTGATTGATCGTTGTTCATTGAATGTGAAGATACTCAAATCAAGCTTTTTCTCTCAAAGAAAACTTTAGACGTAGCATCCTTGACGCACATTATCTTACCACTATGATCACACTCATTCTTAAACAATATATCAAGAAATAGAGGCTCATCATCTTCATAAACATCCTCATAATATAATTCAACTATCTCTTTAGGAGGTGTATGTATATCCAAATTATCTTGAAACACTTCATCCAAACACAAAGATTTATCGTCATATCTTCACTATATGACTGAACTTGCTCCTTACGAGGTGAATGTTCGGTTAACTGATCTCTAATTAGTTTGTCTCAATATCGATGATGTCGTTTAATTCACATACTTTCTCATCGGGCTTATCTACATTATTGAACTTGTTTTCTTCATGAAGAAGAATGTGATTTAAAATTGACATTGGGTTTCTCACTTTGGACTTTTTTTTCATTATCTCGATTGATGTGTTCATGAATTGACATAGGTCTATTTAGTTTTTGAATCAAGAACAGATTGAGTAGAAAATGAATCCTCCTCTTCCTCAATCGCTAACTCATTAGCCATCATCTCTAGGTGGGCCCAGTGTGAAACATTGTTACTTAGCATTTGGTGTGAAGTTTGTGTGTCCTCCTTATGATTGTTATTGAATTTTATTAATGTGATGGATAAGATTTGCTCATAGGTCATTAAAATGTGTGAAACTGATTTGGATCTCGTCCCAACGAATACCCTATCGAGAGATACTGTTTCGAAGAATGAATGTATTATTACAATAATTACACCAAATGATAGGATAGGATGCAAAAGATGAGAGGCTTGGTTGGAGATGAAAATTCAGAAAAGAGGTTGGTAGACGGAAATATGGATTTGGCCTATAAAATAAATTGTATCCAAATGAATTTGGATAAGCCATGGGGAATATTTTTTTATTTAATAGTGATTTGTTTTTGGTTAGGTTGAGGTGGTGACTTAGTCCTAATTAATCTAGATGTAATTGGGTCTCTTGAACACACTTACATGCACAAACAATTCCAACCAATTCACTAAAAAGAAAACAAAAATCAATCAATCCTATTCTAGGGTAAGCTTAGAATTAGACGATTCCTAATTTTAGATTATCTGCGAGAGGTATATTATAGATCTTAACCACAAGTTAATCAGCCAGGTAGATGACAAAATTGGTGGGAGGCATCCGTCAAGACGGGCCTAATTATGTCAAACCACTAACTTTCGAGGTTTCGCCTCTCAATCCTCTACCTAGTCACCAATTGATAAGAGTTAATTTCTATAAACTTTCTCCTTTAGTCAATCTCCTAGTGAGTGATTAATTTTAAGGCTAATATCTAGTTAATTTTAAATTAGGGTTAGATTATGAGTGCTCGAAAGATGGTTTGTGGGTTAAGGAAGGGTAATGACGTCCCCACCTTATATTGTTTAAGGGTTTTGCCCTTAAGATATATTAGTGCACCTTTCCAAGCAAAATAGAAAAAAATTCATTTAAAAACAGTAAATCAGTCAAGGGTGCTTTCTAGTCTATATGCAATGCGAACGTACCTGATCTTCAGTACTCTTCAATAAAAATTAAAGAATTTAAATAGACGCGTGCCTATGATGCAAGAGTCTAATTTTTTTTTAAGTTAATCAAATAATAAGTTACTGTTAATTTATTATAAATATGCAGGGTTATCAAACAAAGAAACTATCAACTATAGTAAATAATTTAAGCAATTTTAAGCAGTCCTGTACAAAAACAGGTCAGTAGTCAACTCAACATGCTGCATTTGCACGACTTTTGCTGCATTTGCGCAACCTTGTTGAGGGTTTAAGGGCTCTGCTAAAAAAGCAAAGTCCCACAACCACTTATATGTCATTAAGTGCAATTTATTTTTCTATTCTCCAAACCTGCACATAAAATAGAGAAATTAGGACTTAGTAAATAAAGAGAATTGTATTGTTCCCTTTTCTGTAACAGCGTCAAAATTTTGATTGACAGAGAAAAAGAGAGTAAAAAGTTAAGGTTAAGATATTTCTTTGTTTTCTCGCAATTAATCTGCTATAGAGAGAGCTAAACGGATTGATCCGGGAAGAGATGCGATGCAAGCTTTTCGATACGTTCTCCTAGTGTAAAACTTGAAAAGAAAAGATGTTGGTTACAAAAGAGTTGATTTAAATAGAATGAGAGATTATAGCTAACTAATCATCTACTACAATCAGACACTAGTATATTAAGAATAAATATCATATTGAACCTATAAAGATTTACCCTAGAATATTGCTTCAAACTCAAGTAAGATAAGTAAGATAGAAAGTAAACCATAGAAAGTAAACCCTAATTAAAATACACTAGATAAAATTAAACATTAATTTATCAAAGTCTCAAAGTATAGCATAAGAAAACTAAAATACACTAGATAAAATTAAACATTAATTTATCAAAGTCTCAAAGTATAGCATAAGAAAATTAAAATACACTAGATAAAATTAAACATTAAGTTATCAAAGTCTCAAATATAGCATAAGAAAAGTTGTTTTAGACTTAACATTAAGCTATCAAAATATATAAGTAAAACCAAGAATAATCTTTAAATAGTATACCCTAAAGCTAATTTAACTTAATTCATCACAAATCTTTAAGAATTATTAACTTATCTATAGGGTTTCAAATAAGCATAGAGTTCAATCAATTTATCTTATAGAACTAGATTTTATTGGTAGAGATATTAGCAAGCTACGAGAGAATTAGTTACTCATATTCATGGTAGAATTAAGCATGGTATTTAAAAGTTACATAAAAGAAATAAAATTAGAATTGAAAAATACAAATAAAAATAGAAAAAAAAGATATAAAAGAAAATAAGAATCTTCATTGAATTTGTCACTAATCCACGATAAAAGCCTTCTCTTCTTCACAAATCTTCTTCAAAGTAGAAAAACTAGAAAATACAATAAAAATTCAGAGAGAAAAGATGACCTAAAGAAAATCCTTAACTTGATTCTCTGAGATGCCTCTCTTATGTTGCTCTTCAGGGTTATTTATAGAGGATTCCAGTAGCAGAGTCCCAGTAGAATACTCCCCTAAACCTCCACGCACTCGGCTACAAAAGTAGCATTTTCACGACAAAAAAGCGGTAGCCGTGACATTTTTTAGGGATCTGAGCACGCGCTTTGGCGTGTGGCTTCATCTCGTCCATCCATCATCTTGTTTCCCATCGAAAATTGCTATTCGTGGGAAAACTTACAAAATATATGCGAGGAGCGAAATTACAAGTAATTAGACAGAAAATTACAGGTAGATCTCCTCTGAGATTTCTGGGGAAGTAAGATTTGATTATGAACTCCATGAGAACATTGATATCTCCTTTGGATGTTATTTGAAAGAAATTGTCAGAGGTATATTGTTAACGTGACAACCAAGAAAGTCCATTGGGGACTTGGAAGGGAGATAATAGACTTTGAAGAAAGTCTACAAGAAACTCGCTGGGGAGTTAAGAAATATGAATCCCATAAGAGATCATATGTCAGAGAATTCCATGGGGATTTAGAACGAGATTTGTAAAGCAGTCTGTCAGAGGTGTTTAGAACATAACAACCATTTAAATGCACCTACCTGTTATTCTATTAAGAGAATGACATATGGAATTTTGATCTGTTAGGGATATTGTTTTTATCCGCCGGGGAAAATGTTTGAGTCTCACGACCAGAGGTTTAGTGTTAACATGATAGGTTGACTCATGATTCATTTTGTAAGGGAAATGAATATTATTTTATGTGGTCTTACCATTCCATGGACGGAATTGGCAAGTGATTTTGGAGAGGAATCAAATGAGATTAGGTCCCTTAGGATTTTTAATAAACCCTCAGCTGTCAACGAGTTTGGTATGCTTTTATCAACTATCGTTTTAGTTGGGCTAGCCATGCTATTCCCCTCAGCATGATGAGTTGTCAAGGACTTATTTTGGGCTTAAGAGCTAACATTTTCCTCTTATCCTTAGCCGTTAGAGGCGTTGGATCATTTTGTTACTTTAAGTAACGTAATGTATCTCCTGGACCTTTACTCCGTAGATGAGTTGAGGATTAGATGAATGGACACGAATTTCACGAGAACTTTATCTAGAGATTATTCTTCCTTGTGGAGTCTCTGTCGACCATGTTTTAAAGTGAACGCAGAAATAGTGAAAAGGTTCTGCAAAAGGATGCATCACGAACCTTCTTCAATGAGTTTGGCTTGATAAGCCATCGAGTAAACTCATTTGATCTCCCATTCGATTGTTCGGACCTTTTGTAGTTGGGTCGAGCTTTGATCAATCGAACATGAGCAGGGAGGTATGCCACCACTGTATATAGAAAAGTCAGGTTAGATAAACTATCCTTCTGATTATAAAGAAGAACGCCTGAAACTGTTGCTTAGGCATGCTTGACTTCAAAAATAACCTATTCTTCTAAGTTGAAGATAGATGCATATTTATATACTAGAGAAGAGTGACAAGGTTAAAAATTTGATATTTTGCCTTTCTCTTCGATGTTTACGTCATGCATCATAATACCACCCATGTTCGGTCGACTCGGCATTATTCGACCATGATGTGATTCATTAAATGAGAAAAGAAGGTTTTCTTTGGCGCTCTTCCAAACATTTTGAATCCCAAACCCTAATCCATCTTTGTCATTGCTTTAATGTTGACATCAAGCATCACCAATGTTTAATTGATTCGGCGTCGATCGACGGTGATATGATCTGATGACAGGATAGCTTCTGACAAGTTCATAGGTAAATTAGAAAAGAGTGACAAGGCTAAAACTGACGTTCATAACCTTGTTTCTTCTTCAATGTAACCAATATTCTATCAGTTCAACACTGGTCGATGGCAATATGATCCGTTAGAGAAAGAAAGAAGTTTTTCCTTGGCGCTCTTCCCAAACATCTTGGATCTGAAAGTTCTGATCAAAGGTGTAATATTAATCTAATCATAAGAAAGATCCTATCAAGGATAGTACTTCGTCAAGAACCTGCCGTTGATCGGCATCATGAGTGTATCACCGTCTGGGGTTATAAGGCGGGCTACTCTATTTGAATAGACTGACTCTACTGCAAATGGTCCTTCTCATTTGGGCTGAAATTTGCCCTTAGTTTTGTGCGTCATGATCATGGGTCGTCTGACGGCTAAAATCAAATCTCTTTTTGGAATACCCTTTACTTAACCTTCTTATTGAAGGCTTTCGAGATTCGAGTTTGGTACAACTCAATGTATTGTTGAGCTTGTAGTCGTTTCTCATCTAGGGCTTCGAGTTTTTGAAGACGTAACCGGTCATTATCTTCATTTGTCATCTTTGTGGCTAAGGCCACCCGTTGCGACGGCATCTGAATTTCTAGTAGTATGACTACTTCGCACCCGTATACCAGAGAAAAAGACGTATTGCCTGTCTGGGATCGAACCGTAGTTCAGTAAGCCCAAAGACATTCACTGAGCTTCTCATTCCAGTCTCATTTACTTGATGAAACGAATTTCTTGAATAGCTTGATAATTATCTTGTTGAATACTTCCGTCAAACATTAGCAGCAGGGTTATAAACGGTTAATGTCACATTCTGAATCCGGTACTTATTGCAAAACCGATAGAATGCTTGGCTTGCAAATTGGGGACCATTATCATGAATAATCCGCCTAGGGACACCAAACTGATGAATGACATGGTGTTTGATAAAGTTGACTACGTTGGAAGTTTTAACTTCAATAAGTGGTATAGCCTCTGCCCACTTTGAAAAATAATCGATTATCGCTAAGATGAACCGATGACCTTTTGTTAATGAGGGACTGATGGGTCCTGCGACATCGATTCCCCATGCTTCGAATGACCACGAAGCAACAGTCGAATAAAGTAATTTCGGAGGTTAATGTATAAAGTCTGTATGGGTTTGGCAGGCTTTACACCTCTGTGCATATTTGATGGCATCAGCTATCATGATTGACCAATAGTAACCAAGTCTATGCAATCGATCCTTGAGTTTCAGATCTGGTTGATAAGCTCCGCATATACCATCGTGTGCCTTTTTGAGTATTTCTTGTGCTTCTGAATTAGAGAGGCAACGAAGCAGGATGTCGTCATATGAATGACGATAAAGTGTCTTTACTATCAAGTCATAGTAGAAGCGGAGAAACCTTCGTCGAATAGAAACTGCTTCTTTAAGGTCATCCGACAATATATCATGCAAAGCATAGTCAATGAGGGAAACCGCCAATCTCTTGGTTCGAAATCCATTAAAATTACATGGACTTCCTTAGTTTCCAACACATACTTAGGACAAATAAGGTGTCGAGTAGCCACTGTAAGATGATACGTTGTGTCGATCGGTAAGGCCAATGTAGCAGCTAGTGCAGCCAAAGCGTCAGCCCTAGTATTTTGGGATCGGGACACATGAC
>JAVJIF010000863.1:0-84872 GCA_038442645.1 Agave tequilana | reverse complement strand
AACTTTTAAGAAAAGAGTGGAAAAGAAAAAGATTCTTTGATTTGAGAATAAGAAGTGATAGAGGAGGTGAATTCATAACCAACCCTTTACCACTTTTGTGATGAACATGGAATAAAGCATGAAACTTTCTTGTCCTAGAACTCCCCAACAAAATGGAGTAGTTGAACGGAAAAATAGAACATTACAAGAGATGGCTAGGACAATGCTAAGTGAATACGGTCTACCACATTATTTGTGGCCGAGGCCGTTAATACATCATGCTACATATCAAATCGTGTTTTCTTGTGTAAAAATACTACTAAGACTTCTTTTGAATGTATTTTTCTAGAAAACCTAATGTTTCTATTTTAAAGTTTTTGGTTGCAAATGCTTTGTTTTAAACACAAAAGATAATTTAGGAAAGTTTGATGCTAGATCTTATGAGGCTATTTTTGTAGGTTACTCAAACACTAGTAAGGCTTATAGAGTTTTCATTAGATCATCTTTGACTATTGAAGAGTCTATTCATGTTAAGTTTGAGGAATCTAACAAGTTTGTTAAGAATGTTGTAGAAATAGATGCCTTGCATGAAGGCTTGGAGAAAGTCACCTTGGAGGATGCTTCTACCATGGGAGACAAGCCAAAGGATGATGATTGAAGTGAAGCCAAAGTGGAAGAGGCCCAGGAAATGAACATCAAACAAAATGAGGTGGAGCCTACTCAACCACTACCTAAGGATTGGAGATTCAACCCTCATCATCCCAAGGACCTCGTCATAGGTGAAGTATCAAAAGGGGTAACTACTCGTTCTAAAATTCAAGATTTTTGTGGCCACTTTGCATTTATTTCACACATTGAACCCAAAAATGTCCTCGAGGCCGAGGCCGATTCATATTGGTTGCTAGCTATGCAAGAAGAGCTCAATCAATTGGCGCAACCAAGTATGGCACCTTGTTCCTAGGCCCCACGATAGACCAACAATTGGTACTAAGTGGATCTTTAAGAACAAGTTGGATGAATCGGGTAATGTAGTTAGAAACAAGGCTAGGTTAGTTGCCCAAGGTTACACTCAAATCGAAGGGATCGATTTTGAAGAAACCTTTGCACCTGTAGCACGGCTTGAAGCCATACGGAGACACTAGCATTGCCTCATATAAAGATTTCAAATTATTTCAAATGGATGTTAAAAGTGCTTTTCTAAATGGTTTTATTGAAAAGGAAGTGTATGTTGAACAACCCCGGGTTTGTTGATCCTACACATCGGATTTTGTTTTTAAATTAGACAAAGCTCTTTATGGTTTAAAACAAGCCCCTAGGGCTTGGTATGAAAGATTGTCTTCATTTTTGATTTCCAATGGTTTAAGAAAGGTAAAATTGACACAACATTGTTTACAAAACATGTAGAAAAAGATATTCTTATTGTGCAAATTTATGTAGATGATATTTATTTTGGTTCTACTAATGAATCTCTTTGCAAAGCTTTTGAGTCATGCATGAAGGATGAATTTGAAATGTCTATGATGGGGGAACTCAACTATTTCCTTGGACTCCAAATAAAAGCAAAGGAAGGATGGGATCTTCATCAATCAAGCCAAGTACACAAAGGAACTAATCAAAAGATTCGGGCTTGAAGGATCAAAAGTAAGCAAACTCCCATGGCAACAACTACCAAGCTTGACAAGGATGAACAAGGTAAAAGTGTAGACATTAAACTTTATAGAAGCATGATGGTAGTTTGCTTTATTTGACGGCTAGTAGGTCGGATATCATGTTTTCCGTTTGTTTATGTGCACGTTTTCAATCATGTCCTAAGGAATCACACTTAATAGCGGTAAAACGCATAATTAGGTATCTTAAGGGCACAATGAATTGGGTTTGTGGTATCCTAAAACCGGATTATTTGAAATGAAGAGTTTTTCGGATGCCGACTATGCGGGTTGTAGGGTAGATAGGAAGAGCACAAGTGGAACATGTCAATTCTTAGGTAATTGTCTTGTATCTTGGTCTTCCAAAAAGCAAAATTCGGTAGCCCTATCAACCGCCGAGCGGAGGAGTATGTTGCGGCCGGAGCTTGTTGTGCACAAGTTCTTTAGATGAAACATACTCTCCTTGACTATGATTTACATTTGATCATGTTAAGATTTTTGTGATAATACTAGTACAATTCACATGACCAAAAATGCTAATCAACATAGTAAAACCAAGCACATTGATATTAGGTATCATTTTCTTAGAGATCACTTTGAAAAAGGTGATATTGATATTGACTATGTTTCTACCGATTTCAAACTTGCCGATATTTTCACTAAACCTTTAGATTATGCAAGATTTTCCTTTATTTGTGGTGAGTTGAATGTATGTATGATTGATTCTTAAAATATTTTTGTTTTGATATGTTTGTGTTTTGATCTGTTTTAACCCTTTTGATGTATGACAAAAAGGGGGAGAAAAATATATAAGTTTGGAGAAAAAGAATATAAGTTGATTAAAATTGTTGGGAGAAAAATATACTAGTTTGAATATACTTAGATTTTTGAAAATAATAAATTTGTTCATTATTTGGTTTTCCTTGACAAAATTTATGGTGATGACTTTTCAAATGCTTTATGTATGATTTCATAGTTTTCATATCATGATAGATACATAGCATTGTTGAGGGGGAGCTTTCCAAGCTTCTTCCTCTCTTTATTTGTTTAATAACTATATGTTTTGTCATCATCAAAAGGGGGAGATTGTTGGCCCAAGGTTACAACACCCTTGTTTAGTGTATTTTGATGATTACAAAACATATTAGTTATTTGTACTAATAACAATTGTTGTTTAGTGTGTTTCAGGTTATCATCACACTAGTAGTACTCTCACTCAAATACAAGGTTCTTGGACTCAAGACAATTCAATTTGGACTCAAGTTGCAAATATTGAAGATCAGTGAAGATAGCCCACCTTGAAGAATAGCCTGAAGTCTTTTAGCAAGTTTGTAAGTTAGAATGTTAAAGTTTGAATATAGGAATTTGGCTCTAGGATTGCACACACACTTGTTTCATGTATTCCTATGTTTGAAAAACTTGTTTAAAAACATGTACCAAAGCTTTAGTTTATGCCTTAGTTTATATATACATGTACCAAAGCTTTATATCTTGAAAAACTTGTTTAAAACATGTATATAAACTATTTTCTGCATAATACTTAGCTATAGGTATTTTCAAAATGTTTTTACAAAAAATTCCATCTTCAAAAACAGCCCAGTTTTCAGCCTCAGGAACATCGGTTGACGGCCCGGTCGACCGGCGTTGTGCCGGACATGCACTGTTTGTGCATGTCCGTCGGTCGACCGGACCGGTCGACCGGAAGAAGGAAACTGTGTTTCCTCCTTTTGGTCGGTCGACCGGACCGGTCGACGGGAGCCAACGGCTATATCCAGCTAGGCTGGCGGTCGACCGGACCGGTCGACCGCCAAGCCTGCAACACAGCAACGGCTCTTTCCTCTTTGGGATTTTCTGAAAAACTGTTTCTTTTTCTGTTTTTAGCAGAATTTTTGGAGAGTGGTTGGAGCTTTTGCAGGTTGAATTAGGTGAAAAGAAATGTTTTTAATCTATTTTCTAACCCTATAATAGAGGAGAAGTCTCTCTTCCTCATTACTTAGAAAAATCCTCAAGTTTTGTTGTTTTCAAAAGAGAAAAGAAAAATTTTTAAGCCTTCAATTCCTATTCTTTCAAGATTGTTTTTCAGTTGTGTTTGATTCTCTATATCACTCTACAACTGAAGTTTTCTCACCACACTTCATAGAGCCAAAAATTCTATACTCATTCTATAGTGAAGTTGTAATTGAAGTGAGAGTGTTTGTAAAGAAATTGAGAAAAGTGTAGTGATCAAGTTATGATCACTTTGTTCTTGTAATTCCTTCTTGTGGAGCAACCTCTTCGGTAGAGGTCCTTTGTACTCGGTGGAGCTCGTGCTCGGTCTTCGGTAGACCCAATTGTAAAGGCATCCTCGGGGATAGTGGAAACCCTTCACGGAGTGGAAGGCGGGGACTAGAGCAAGTGTGCTCGAACCTCGAAAACAAATCATCTTGTTTGCGATTGCCTTTGCGTTCTTCTTGCTTTTAATTTCTATTGCTTTATATTGCCTTGAATTAATTGCTTGAGAACTAACCCTCTACTTGTGGAATCTTGTGTTGTTTACCTTACTTGCTATACTTGTTGTTTTACATTGTGAGCATTTCATCTTCATCATCATACTTGGCATTGATCGATCACACCTCAATACAACACGGTTGCATTACGCACCTCTAACCCATTTAAGAGGAATTGGGAGGAAGGAGTTCAGAACCTCGCAAGGGGTATTCGGCTCTTAGTCGTGTTTTGAGAGATCGTTGCATCACTCATTTAATAAGTTTAAAAAGATCACTAGATTAGCATTCACACCTATTCACCCCCCTCTAGGTGTTTTTCACATAAAACCCTAAACACAACAAACTGGTATTATAGCCAATGCTTTCTCAATACATATAAGGTGTTTGATGTATTGCCAAAGAAAAATTCAAGCGGCACGAATGGAGTTGAGCCTATGAGATCAAGTAAATGATGTCAAGTCTATTAGGTGAAGATAAGTTCGCTTCCAAACAACAGAGACATTCAATGAAAGAAGAAGAGCAAGCACATTATGCTTAGTATGCTTCAAAACACCATCAAAGGGAAAAAAGATGAAATCGTGATGGTGATATGTCATGATCATAAAAGCATATCATGGAGACAACAAAGCTTAAAATTACCACAATCTAATTGTGGCAAAATACGATTATCGTGGGCATTGGTGGACTTGTTAAGTTTGAGATCATCACAAAGATAAAAATCACATCAGTTGAGATTGTCAACAGTAGGATGGTGCATCTGGTAAACATTAATACAGTGGCAAATCTATAAAAGATGATTGATGGAAGAAAAGTCAAGGTGGTATATTGATGAGAACCTTATAAGACCATATCAGTTATGTAGAGACGATTAGTGTCAAAGGAGAAGACATCGAAAGATAGGTAGACCATACCCAGTTATTAATGGAAGATCATTGTGGCGACATTGTGTGTAAGGTCTTTAGACTATGGCGGGATTTAATGGTGGTTAGCCCTAAGACCGATGGTGGTCCCTGTAACCATGAGGCATCACGGAGTATGTATTGACTGATGGCAGTGGTGATACAAAGAAGAGTTTGCATCTCAATTTAAAAGATGCAAGATACAAACGTGAGTGACATGTTGGTGCATGCATGATTTGCAGCTTCGTAGTTTGGAAGGGTGTTGCTTCGAGATAGAAATTTGCATATGAAAGATGATAATCATAAGGCTACTTCAATGGCAGATTCAATTTAGGCTTAACATGGAGTGATTATCAGTGATGTCTCCATATGGCTTCGAGAATTTTGAAGTTAAGGTGTTACAATGCACATGCATGGTGTTTGCGAAGCTGTTTGTGAACCCAATGAAAACTCAATGTTAAGATTAAAGTTAGAAAACTACATGAGAGGTGGAGGTGTGGGCCAAAGGTCTTTCACCCGAGTTTTGATGATGATAATCTCATGAAGTTAGTACTAATGAATTTTTATTTATATAACTTCTAGATTTATAAAGAGTATTTCAATCATATGTTTAGCTTCTCAAGAGCCTCATTAGTTTTGAAGCAAACTACAAAGTGATCTAAGAGTCATAGCACTCAGGTTTTGGAGTCAAGCACAAGAGATCGAGAAAGTTGCAAGATTGAAGCAATCAACAAGATTTATTTCTTTATTTATTATCAATGTAAGATTTTTAGATTTATTAAAATCAAGTTTAGAGTTTTGATAGCTCAAGAGATTCACACACACACTCAAAATGTTTATTATGTTTCGTTTTAAATTCTTGAAAAGTATTTTGATATTTTAGATCATTTTCAAAACGGTATTTGGATTTATGGTTTTTGAAAAGTTTATTTTGAAAAGGAATTTCTTTCTTTACAAAAATAAGTTCTATTTTTTACCTTTTTTTATTGAACTAGGATCACTCATATTTGAGCTTCAAAATTTAAATGAACTTATTTTTGTAGAATTTATAGAGATTTATTGGAATTTAATTGGATTTAAAAAGATGTTTAAATAATTTCAAATAGATCCTTTTTGGGCTGAGCCTGTGGATCGCACAGCTCATTTGCATTGCCGGTTGACCGCACGGTCGATGAGTGCACAAACATGCACAAGCCCATGGTGCTAGAGTTTAGTCAATTGACCAGTCGACCGCAATGGAGTTCGGCTGACCGATTGGTCGACTAACTATTTCTGCAGAACTGTCGGGTTTTATTGGTTGACTGCCGGTTGACCGAAATCCCCAATGATCAAAAATTGACAGTTGGCTATCCAGTCGACTGACATGTTGTTTAGAGACTGATTAACCAAAATGGTTATATTTTAAATTTGTCTTTTCTGAGTTCATCTATAATGGCTATTTTGGGTTTAATTCATCAGTTTTGATCCTCTAAAAGGGGTACTATTTGAAAACCAAAAGAATTTTTGGCTAACATTTTTGCTCAATATTTCCAAGTATTTTTAGAGATGATTTTCAAAAGAAAATCATTTTGAGCCAAAAATTCAATACAAGCTTTTAAAAGCTTTCTCTTCACTCCACATACATCAAAGCTTTACTCACATCCACTCTCTGAGCTTTAAATCCTTACCTTGATTATAGGATTGTGTTGTGAGCCATTTGGTGATCTAGAATATATCACTTCACTTCTTATATTCAAAGTGTTGTAGAGGTTGCGGCCTCAAACGAGATGGCGGGTTCGTGATTGTAGGTGTTACGGTATTAAGTGAGAGGACTTGCGAGTCCGGTCGTTGCAAAGTTAGTGATCTCGCGCAATCAAAACATATTTGAAATCCTTCATTGCGTTGAAGCCTGGGACGTAGAGCAGTAGCTTGAACCTCGAAACATATCTTTGTGTTTGCGATTGCGTTCTCTCCACTTAACTCACTCTTTAATATCTTACATGCTTCTATGTTTCTTCATCTTCTCATACTAAATACTGTTGGCCCAAAGGCCTTCCACTCTAGTTTTGATGATGATTAACTCATGTAGTTATGTGTACTAATAATCTTGTGATGTTTAGTTTTAGATCATTAATCAAGATATTAGTTAGTGATTAGTTTCAACAAGATGATTTGGAAGCTATTCACATGGTGATTCAAGAGCCCGAGCGACAAGATCATATATAGCACTCATTGGAGTCTAACTCGGTGGATCACGGTGTTTTGGATCGAGTCGGCTTGGAGACGGCGCTCTACAAGAAGACATCGGTACCATAGTTTAGTTTTATGTTTAGATCCATTTGTAAAGATTAGAATAGTATGATAGCTCAAGTTCACAACACACACGTTTCATATTTTGGTTTTGCTCAAGTTCACAACACACACGTTTCATGTTTTGGTTTTCGGTTTTTGTTTTAACCGATCTTGGTTTGCATGAATAGATATTATATCAAAACAAGTTTACATGGTTTAATGTATATTAGATTTATTCTATAACAACGCATGCTTCAACTATTTAAACAAACTTAGCTTGATAGTCTATTTCATGTGTTTTATGTTTTGGTATTTTTAACAAAATATATTTTGGAATTAAAGTCAAAACATGGATATATATATGTTTCTTGTATATTGGATTCTATCCATATACAACATGCTTCAAAGTGTTTAAATATCATGTTTTTGTATTGGATGAGTTTTGGATAAAACGTATTTTCTATTCAAAAATCCAAGTTTTAGAAAATACGGTTTTTGGTTTTTGGTCAAATTTGTAAGACACAAAAATGGTTCATAATGTTTGAAATTTATGTTGAAATTTTTAACACAAGTTTATATTTCAATGTAAAATGATAAAACTATTTTTGTGTATTTTAGAGATTTTATGGGAATTTTTAGGATTAAAAATTACTTGTTTATCAGTCCCTGAACTGCTGCTGCCAGGCTAGGTCGGTCGACCGGACGGTCGACCGGACCAAGTAGCCGGTCGACCGTAGCGGTCGACCAACGTGCACGGATACGTGCACGCTGGCTTACCCTTAAGCCGGTCGACCGCACGGTCGACCGACTGAGAGCAGGTTGCTCTCGGGTTGCCCCCGGTCGACCGCGGTCGACCGGACAGAGAGCTGTTGCTCTCTGTATCTGGGCCGGTCGACCGCCCGGTCGACCATTAGCTGCCAGCGGCAAAAGTGACGTTGGCCGGTCGACCGACCGGTCGACCGGTAGTCATTTATGGCAGCTTCTGCTGCTAACGGCTATAATTTTCTGGGGGCTATAAATACCCCATTGGAAAGAGGTTTTCTCTAAGATTTTAAGAGCTAATTTTTCCTGACTCTCTAGTGTTTTCACAGCAATCAAAGAAGTTTTGGGCTTTAAATTGAACAATCCATTTGGTGTTTTTTCTAGGGTTTGGAAAATCAAGAAAGGGTTTTGGGAAAAGATTTGGTTCAACTTCTTCATCTTGGTTTCTAGTTTTTTCAAGGATTTTCTTTGAAGTTTTGATTTTCATTCCTTTGGTTTTCTCCACACTTGAGCTACATCTACTATCTTATTCTATAGGATCTTTGTGTGGGAAAAGAGATTGTTTGTGATCTTTGATCACCAAGTTGTGAACCCTAACTTAGCTTGGCTTTGTGCCTTTCCCTCATGTTTGAGGAGGTTGTGCTATTGGGTTGTATCCCTCAAGGTGTGAGGTGATCCTTGTGTAAGCTTTGTGCTAATCCCTCAAGTTGTGAGGTGATTGTTTGTTGGCTTGGTGTTGTGCCTCAAGGAGGAGGTTGTGTTTGTAAGGAGAGGAGTTGGGTACTCCTTGTGATTGTATTGCCCCAAATCCTCGGTGGAGGTTCCCTTTGTGGGAGTCCTGTGTGGACAAGCTAGTGGAGTTGAAATCCTTCTGGGTGAAGGCGGGGATGTAGAGCTGGGTGCTCGAACCTCGAAACATATCTTGTTGTTTGCGCTTGATCCATTAACTCTTACTCTCTCTCTATTACTCTTGTGCCTTGCATCATTTCACATTGATCATTCACACTTATATGCTTGGCTTGGTTGTGATGCACATTTAGTGTAATTGCAATTAGTTTTAAATTCCGCATTTAGTTCACTAGATTAGCATTATCCCCTATTCACCCCCCTCTAGGTGATTTCAATTGGTATCAGAGCCTATGCTCCTGATATTTAGGTTTAACCACCTAGGAGTGAGATTTTGGTTTACTAATCTTCATTTGCATTTTGCACACATATAGTCGCACTCATGGATAGCCCTCCTATGTTTGATTTTTCTAGACATGATATTTGGAAGGCCAAGATGAGTTGTCATTTAAAAAGCCTAGGACATCTAGTTTATCAAGCCACTACTCAAGAATCCTACCCAAATCTAGCAAGCATAGAAAGGCAAATGCATTAGCTCTTAAGACACTTAGAGCATCTCTTAATGAAGATCTTTTACATGTGTTTGCTCATTATGATTCGGCTTTTGCAGTTTGGAGCATTTTGACTTCTCCGAGCTTCCAAGGATTATTACAAGATGAGGAGATCTAGGAGAGACATGTCCGACGAGCATTGCCTCATGGTCCAAGGGAAGAACTCCCTTGAGATACAATCGAAATCTCAACTAGATGATAGCTCTAGTTCCTATTGCTATGGTTGTTTAGAAGCTCAAACCTTAAATATGGAACTTGCTACTAAGTTTGAAAAATTCTTGGAAAAACATGAACTTTTGAAAAAGAAGAACCTTGATTTAAAAGAAGAAATGAAGGATTTGTGTTCAAGTTTTGAATCGATTTGCAAGAGAAGGAAGAGATTCTAGTGAACGTGACTCACTTAAATCTCAACTAGAACTTGCCTTAAAGGAAAATGAATTTTGAAAGCAAAATGATTGTGATGATGTTGTGAAAAACAATGAGGTTTTATTTTCTAAATTGGATTTTGTTTTAAAAGATAACCTTGCTTTGAAAAACGAAATTGAATTTATTTCAAAAGAATTGGATTTAGTTTTAAAGAAAAATGAATCTTTAAAAATTGATATAGATTCTCATGTTTGCCATGCTAGTGTAGCTTCACCTAGCACTTCTATTGCATACTCCACTTTATCTTCAAGTATTGAAAATGATATAAATGTGTTGAAGAAAAGTGTTGATTGTTTAGGCTCCACTTTGAGCCAATGTGCTTTGGATCATACACGCTTGGAAACCTTGGTCGTAAGAAACAAGTTCCATTTTTTCATGCACACCCTCCACAGCATACACATGCTTCCCACGGTCACCACCATCATATGTATGCTCATGTGTATACTTGTACACATTGTGGACGAAAGGGCCACCTTGCTAGATTTTGTTATGATCGTATACATGATGAAAATTTAGCAAATAATTTTGTTTAGGTTAGAAAAGACACTAACCCCCATGGACCCAAAAGAAAATGGGTACCACCCCTTGATTTTGGATGTAGGTGTGGGCTCTCGCATCACGTGAAAGTATTGGTGCCTTGAGGTGGATGCGTTCCAAGCTTAAAGAGAACCATTTTTGGATGCATCACTTTCAAGGGGAGTTTGGTGGGAGGACCACATTGGATTGGAGAACTTGAGAGGTGCCTTCATCGGTTTTGGTATCTATCTCTAACTCCCATTTGTATTACATGCTTTATATTATTATTTATATGCATGTTTTGATGTTTGTTGATTATTATGATTATGCCATGTTCATTAGATTAGTGATATACTTGTTAGTCACTTGAGACACCAATATTTTATATGGATCTACATTAGTGTTCTCACCTTGTTTAAACTAATATGTACGCCCTAGATCTAATGCACATGCATATACATAATGATCATATGGATGTTTATAATTTTTGTTTTGTTAAATCATATTTTGATTAGTATGTTAAATGTCATGTTTTAGACCATTGACATGCATGTATAGCTTTTGAGATCACCCTTGTTTAATATGGACTATTTATCTATGTGTTCTCACCCTTATTTAGCTATCGTGTTCATAATAGTTCTAATAGCATGTGGATTTACATAATGATCATTTTTATGATAATCATGTTGATTTATGTCTAGTTTTATGCCTCATGTTTTGAATATATGTTTAGATGTTAGTTTTCATTAAGACTAGGATTTATACTTGTACATATAGTGGGCCACAAATAAATCTTTATATATGTTTGTACTTGAATGCCTATTTGTACCCATTAGATGTACTAGTATAGTCTAGTTTTGATGATTCATGCATTCTAACTTGTATTCCCCATTTTGACTATGTTTTATGATCATGTTATTTCACTTCATGTATACGTCTATTTTGCCAAACTTTAAGATATACATGTATACCCCTTGAGTCATTTGCTTTTCATGCAAATCTTTATTTATAGACTCAATTGTGTTTAGGGATATGTATGTATACTTTTTGTGTTGACAAAACATACATATGCCTTGAAGTATAATTTGTTTTATTGAAAATTTAGTTTTTCATGTGTTAATGTTTTTAAGGAACTTCACATGAGCTTAATTGAATATTTTCATGATTGTGTGTTTCACATTACACTTATTCACTCACTTTATTATGTTTTTCATGATTGTGTTTTCATGAGTATGATATGGGCTTTATGGACTTTGAGTGTTTAGTGATCATGTGATTTACATGTGTTGCATGAAAAACAATTTTGTTTTATTCCTTGCTTGAAGGATTTCGTACTAGTTTAAAAGTTTTTTTCCTATAACTAGTTCGTATTCTTCACTATGGTAGAGATTTTCAAACATATTATATTTTCAAACTTATTTTTGAAAACCCCTACCTTCAACGGGCGGTTGGATGGGCGATCATGCTCATGTATGCTTAATAGTCAAAATCATTTTAAACTTGAACATGATGGGAGGATTGGTAATATGAGATATACACTTGATATTTTTGTTGTTTCAATTGGTATCATTGGATTCTTTCAATTGGTATCAATATTGACATTTTTGTTGTACTCATATATTTATGTATGTATGCTTATATTCCAACAGTATCAATTTCGATTAGTATCTAATCTTTTCATACATATATGTTTTTTAGTTGTGCTTACTATATTTCTATATCTTAGAGCACAAATTTTGATTATGATAAGCTTGAGTTTCAACTTTGTTTCAATTGATTAGTTTTCAATTGGTATCCATATACAAGCCTTATCATAGTTTTATTTGATATTTCATAAGGGGGAGAAAATCTTGTATTTCATCTTTCAATTGGTATTTTGTATTCCACTCCCTTGCTTTATGATAGAAAATATAATAATTTCAATTGGTATCTTATGTTTAAAAAGAATAATAATTTCAATAGGTATCAAGATTTATGTTTAGAAATTCAAATTTTGTAATGTTTAATTTCAATTTGTATCAAGATTGTTTATTTACAATTGATATGATATTTGTTACTTATCATTGGTATCAAGATTTTATTTTTCAATTGGTATAGTTTCACTTTTCATTGGTATCAATATGCACTTCAATGACACATTTTTAATTGGTATCATATTTGATTTAACCCCTTATTGATATCGTTTTTGTTTTAGACAAAAAAGGGGGAGAACATCCCTTTATTGATTCTTTGTTTTGAACAAAAAGGGAGAAGAATATTTTTTTATTTGTTTTGTTTTTAACCCCTTTGTTGATGATTGACAAAAGGGGGAGAAGAATTTGAGTTTATATGCATGTTTTATGCATGTTTATGTTTTTATTAAGTTCAATTGGTATTATCAAAAGCATTATTTAAAGAAATATTTATTTTTGGTATCAAGAGCTTGTAAAAGGTATCATAAGTTTGGTTTTGCAATTGGTATCAAGAGCTTGTTTTGAAAATTTATATTTATTTTTTTAATTGGTAACAAGAGCATGTTTTAAATAATTTATGTGTTTTATGCATGTTGATGCATACATGTTTATGAACATTCATTGCATATTTGATTGTTTATTGAGATGCATGAGTTAAGAGAGAGCTTCTTTGAAGCTTAACTTTAATCCATGCATAAATAACTCCATGAGTTTTGTCATCATCAAAAAGGGGGAGATTGTTGGCCCAAAGGCCTTCCACTCTAGTTTTGATGATGATTAACTCATGTAGTTATGTGTACTAATAATCTTGTGATGTTTAGTTTCAGATTATTAATCAAGATATTAGTTGGTGATTAGCTTCAATAAGATGATTTGGAAGCTATTCACATGGTGATTCAAGAGCCCGAGCGACAAGATCATATATAGCACTCATTGGAGTCTAGCTCGGTGGATCACGGTGTATTGGATTGAGTCGGCTTGGAGACGGCGCTCTACAAGAAGACATCGGTACCATAGTTTAGTTTATGTTTAGATCCATTTGTAAAGATTAGAATAGTATGATATGCTCAAGTTCACAACACACACGTTTCATGTATTGGTTTTGCTCAAGTTCACAACACACACGTTTCATGTTTTGGTTTTCGGTTTTTGTTTTAACCGATCTTGGTTTGCATGAATAGATATTATATCAAAACAAGTTACATGGTTTAATATATATTAGATTTGTTCTATATACATGCATGCTTCAACTATTTAAACAAACTTAGCTTGATAGTCTATTTCATGTGTTTTATGTTTTGGTATTTTAACAAAACATATTTGGAATTAAATTCAAAAACATGGATATATATATGTTTCTTGTATATTGGATTTCTATCCATATACAACATGCTTCAAAGTGTTTAAATATCATGTTTTTGTATTTGGATGAGTTTTGGACAAAACGTATTTTCTATTCAAAATCCAAGTTTTAGAAAATACGGTTTTGGTTTTTGGCCAATTTGTAAGACATAAAAATGGTTCATAATGTTTGAAATTTGTATTGAAATTTTTAACACAAGTTTATATTTTAATGTAAAATGATAAAACTATTTTTATGTATTTTTAGAGATTTTATAGGAATTTTTAGGATTAAAAATTACCTGTTTATCAGTCCCTGAACTGCAGCTGCCAGGCTAGGTCGGTCGACCGGACGGTCGACCGGACAAGTAGCTGGTCGACCGTAGCGGTCGACCAACGTGCACGGATACGTGCACGCTGGCTTACCCTTAAGCCGGTCGACCGCACGGTCGACCGACTGAGAGCAGGTTGCTCTCGGGTTGCCCCGGTCGACCGCGCCGCCGCGGTCGACCGAACAGAGAGCTGTTGCTCTCTGTATCTGGGCCCGGTCGACCGCCTGGTCGACCGGTAGCTGCCAGCGATCAAAAGTGACGTTGGCCGGTCGACCGGTAGTTTCATTTCTGGCAGCTTCTGCTGCCAACGGCTATAATTTTCTGGGGGCTATAAATACCCATTAGAAAGAGGTTTTCTCTAAGATTTTTAAGAGCTAATTTTTCCTGACTCTCTAGTGTTTTTCACAACAATCAAAAGAAGTTTTTGGGCTTTAAATTGAACAATCCATTTGGTGTTTTTGCTAGGGTTTAGAAAATCAAGAAAGGGTTTTTGGGAAAAGATTTTGATTCAACTTCTTCATCTTGGTTTCTAGTTTCTTTGAGTTTTTGATTTCTATTCCTTTGGTTTTCTCCGGACTTAAGCTACATCTACTATCTTATTCTATAGGATCTTTGTGTGGGAAAAGAGATTGTTTGTGATCTTTTGATCACCAAGTTGTGAACCCTAACTTAGCTTGGCTTTGTGCCTTTCCCTCATTGTGTTGAGGAGGTTGTGCTATTGGGTTGTTTCCCTCAAGGTGTGAGGTGATTCTTGTGTAAGCTTTGTGCTAATCCCTCAAGTTGTGAGGTGATTGTTTGTTGGCTTGGTGTTATGCCTCAAGGAGGAGGTTGTGTTTGTAAGGAGAGGAGTTAGGTACTCCTTATGATTGTATTGTCCCAAATCCTCAGTGGAGGTTCCCTTTGTGGGAGTCCTGTGTGGACAAGCTAGTGGAGTTGAAATCCTTCTGGGTGAAGACGGGGATGTAGAGCTGGGTGCTCGAACCTCGAAACATATCTTGTTGTTTGCGCTTGATCCATTGACTCTTACTCTCTCTTTCTTTACTCTTGTGCCTTGCATCATTTCACATTGATCATTCACACTTATATGCTTGGCTTGGTTGTGTGTGCATCACTCATTTTGTGTAATTGCAATTAAGTTTTAAATTCGCATTTAGTTCACTAGATTAGCATTATCACCTATTCACCCCCCTCTAGGTGATTTCAAATACCTCTTGTGCTATATTGTATTGATTGCTTGAGATTGTCTCTTTGTTCATTATTTTGCTAGATAGCTTTTGTGACACTTTCCTAAACTAATCACTTTTTTCCTAACATTTGAATGCCTTAGGGAGGTGATGTGAAAGTAAGTATTCTTGTAAGATACTTATACTATACATTATACTATACATATTAGTATATATATATTAGTATGTATGTATATGAAATGAAATACACACATGCATGTTGACTTTGCTACCATACCCCCACCATACTTGTGGGTACTAGTACCTCATGAAGGGGGGTTGAAACCTTGCCTATAGATGTAAGATATAGGTGTAGAGAGATGGCGTTAGGGGGGTACTTGTCATGATATTATTGAAGAGATTGGAGTATAAATAGGGGGGTGAAGAGAACAATCTCATTTGACAACACACACACACACACACACTCTCTCTCTCTCTCTCTCTTCATTCTAACTTCACCAAACTTCTCTCTCTCTCTCTCTCTCCCCCCCTTTTGCTGCCAGCCAAAAAAAAGAAAAAGAAAAATAGCAGCAGCAGCCAAAAGCAGCCCATTTTCTGTAACCACACACACTCTTTCTCCCTCTCATTCCCTCACAAAACTTCCCTTACTTCCTTTATACAAGAAAAGGGTTTCCTTTACCTATTTTCCCTCCTCCAAAGACCTATTAGAACAAGGTAAAGTGGTGATCTAACATCACCTTAAAAGAAAATTCTTGAAGGCAAAGTTGATCTAGGATAACGAGTTAGGAGGATGATATTGGTTGAAAGATAAGCAAAACCTTAAGATTTCTATCCCTCTTATACTCTTTTAACTAAGAACTAATTATGATGTTATTGTGGCCTTGTCGACTCCAATATAGCGGGAGACCAAGCTTGATAAGGAGATACTATCTTCAATGGTGAGTAGAACATTCGAACCCTAGTGACATAGTAGGTAGAGTAAAACTTGAAATGAAGTAGGAAATTGCTAAGTTACAAATGAACGATAATGCTTGTGCATGATTTATATGCTTATATGTATATTATAAACAATTCTGTGGTGTTATATTGTTGTATTCTCATGAACGCTTACATGGGTGCATGATTGACACGTTATTGTGTGTATGCATGTTAGTCAAATACATGCCTCTTAAAAAGAAATAGTTTTATGAATGAACATCATACTTGACTTCATACATATATTTTGCTACACATATATTGGAATGATATAATATGTTGATTATCTTGAAAAGGCTTGCATGTTTTAATTTAATAAGTGGTTACTCATACATGTTAATGCCTTTCATAATATTGGCATCATGTAAAGTAGAAATCATGAGAATCCTTTATGTGACATTGTCTTATGAATCCTTGCATGTGGTTATTGCATGAAGGATATGATTATTGCATGTTTGGAGGAAGGGACCGGGTTGAACCGGAGGTGATCGAAGGGGAGAATATTACGGAGGAAGGGACCGGGTTGAACGGAGGTGATCGAAGGGGAGAATATTACGTTGAATAATGTATCAGAGGAAGGGACCGGGTTGAACCGGAGGTGATCGAAGGGGAGAATATATTTTATGTTGAACATGTATGTTATAATATGGTTAAGATAGAAATTTGCATGTTAAACTATATAAAAATCTTAAAACTAGACTCTGTAATAGTCGACTTATCCTGGCAAATTCAACAGGGTTAATCGACTATAGATGGGAAAAATGGGAATGCAAGTCTCAGGAAACCACTCTTAGTTGACCATATATAATAGGTTAGTCGACTCTCCTCAGTTATAGGAAAAAACAGAGAGTGAACATCTTCTTTTAACCATGATTAGTCGACTATAGTTGGCTTGTAAGTCGACTAGTGTATAGAGTAGTCGGCTATACCAGAAAGGGTAGTCGACTAAAAACTGGTTATAAGTAACAAACAGAGCACATATCTTTTTGATCCAGACTTGGTCGACTATAGTTGGCTTTCAAGTCGACTAGTAATAAGTGTAGTCGACTATACCAGATAGGGTAGTCGACTAGGTAAGTCACAAGCAGCCAACAGAGAGTTAATATCTTTTGAACAAGACCCCAGTCGACTATAACTTCAATATAAGTCGACTTAAGGTAGTATTAGTCGACTATAGGTATGGGCAAGTCGACTAACAGTACCTGTTACTGTGTTTTGGTCAGGACTTCAGCAAATACCTAAAAATGTACAAAAATAGTATCAATTACAATTGCTAACCTAATGTTAAATTCCAAATAGACCTACGTAATGGTCATGCATGTAAATACTGTTTTACTCACTGAGCTGTCGAACTCACTCTGTTTTATTATCACCTTCAGGTTTGGACAAAGGTAAGGGACTCGCTTAATGGCAACACATGCAGGATAGGTGTCAACGGGACATTTTCACCCTTTTAGCATGTTCTTGTGATATGTATATTGTTTTAGAAAATTATGCAAAACTTCTACTTGGATGTTTGCCATGAACCTGTAAATATTGAAATGCTTGGTGCTAGACTCAAATCCTGTATAATATTGTGGTATTTTATGGAATAGTAATGTATTAGATTATGTTTTCTACTGAGTCGTCAGATAAATGTTTCGGAAATATGCTTAATCATGTTAAGATCATATATGCATATAAAGTGGATAATGATGTAAAGTATGAAGCAGGCCGATGTTAGCCGAATTGAAGTGTTGTATCTTGATGGGACCCACGCTTGGATTAAAGATAATCTATGATGATTGTGATCTGAATGAAAGTTTATAAGACTAGGACCGTTACAGTTGGTATCAGAGCTAAGGTTTATTGGTAGAAGGAAAGGTTAAGTCAGAGGTAGGAGGCAATGTAATTGTTAGGCTTATACGAATGGGTCCGTGATTGTAGTTAGGTAGTGGGTTTTATGTGACGGATTAACCATGAGTTAAGTGGTAATTGATTATTTCCTCGCATCAGAATCGGGGTGCCCGCAAATTCTGATTCGGGTGAGTTGGCTGAGTGTGCGGGCTCTCAGTAACAGCTTCTAGTGGTATGGGACACTGGGACGAGGGAATGCATTAAATTATTTATTGAACCTAAGTTATTCTAAAACATGAGACTTATGGGTAGACCAAGGATAAGTGTAAGTGCAAGTGTGTGTATATATATTGCTTCTTTTTTATTACAACAGTATGTTGAGACTATTTTATGGAATTGAGATTGATATGACTTCTTGTTTACATGTAGATGGGGGACTCTGACATATATTGGCCAGTCTCTAGCTCGGATAGTTCGAGTGTGAGTTGGACGGCAGGCTCTATGGATTGGGGATATGAATCTGATGAGACTGACCCAGAGGTCATATTTGCAGCCCAGCCCACATAGACTATGAGGAGGTTGAGTCTCAGACATCTAATGAGCTTGAACTAATCATTGTCGATACGGAGAGTTTGATTGGGGATTCACTTGATGTAGTGAAGATGGAGGATACTAGTACAATAAAGGAAGAGACCCGAAGGGGATTCACTTATGGAGGTGTCTTTTGGAATGAAACATGGGAAGACAACATGGACCTATATGATGATCTGGACGACTGGTGCTGCGCAGGAGATGAATTACCGGGGGAAGACTCCGAGGAAGGCATGGATGATAGCGAGGATAGTAGCAGTACTAGCGGGGACTCGAGTGGGGAGACTCTACCCTATGAAGGATGAATCTATGAGCAATTACTTTTGATATGTGTATATATATATATATATATATATATGTAAGCCTAGTGTGCTAGTTGATAGATGTCTTAAGAGTTTTGTTGTATATGCCCTGGCACATCTTATATGTATGCACATAGGTTAGTTCGGATATCCAAAGGCTAGATATATCAGTGTAATATCTTTATATCCGTTTTGGGGTGTACATATAAATATATATATATATATATATATATATATATATATATATATATATATATATATATATATATATATATATATATATATATATATATATATAACAAGTTGCTTGTTTGCAAAGTGATAATGAGTATTGTATTAAGGTGATTGCATGAAACTAAATTTTATCAAAAATTATTTCCATATATGTAAAGTATGTTGACTAGACGTCCTTATCTTATAGGAAGGACGCATGGATCTAAATCAACTACCACCTAATGAGTCTTTATCGCTCAGTGTGTCACACTATAGTGTGATGGGAAGTGCACACCCCATGACAACAATGAAGATTCAGAAGTCCAGATAGGAGGAGGTCATAGAACTCTAGGGGTGATGCCGGAGTGGCTCACTCAGTTAATGACCAGAGCAAATGATAACAACTCCCACCGAGCATTGGAACAGTTTCAGAAAATGAAACCGCCTGTATTTGAAGGGGAGGTGGATCCCTTACAAGCTGAAGATGGCTTCTCCACATAGAGAAGGTCCTGGATGTAATGAACTGCACCAATGAGCAGAGAGTATCTTTCTCTTCCTTTATGTTTCAAAAGGAAACAGAACATTGGTGGAGGGCGGTGAAGAGTAGTATGAAAAGTACAAGAGAACCAATCACCTGAGAATTTTTAGTGAATAAATTCACTGAAAAATATATTCCAGAGACGGCCAGAGACAAGATGGCGTCAGAATTTCTAGAATTATGGCAAGGCCAGATGAATGTGTCCCAATATGACCAGTGGTTCACTCAATTATCCAGATATGCTGATGTCTTGGTGAAAAATGAAGCAGAAAGGACAAAGAGATTCGTGAAGGGCCTGAAATCAGAAATTCGAGGCAGAATTGATTCTACAACTGAAGAATATCTCCAAGCTGTGGAAAGAGCCTTGGAGGTAGAAATGGATATGCAAGAAGGTCATGAAGACTGGGTGAAGGAATTTCCCAACTCAAAGCGCCCCTGATATCAAGGACCATCAATGTCGGTGGCATCAGGATTCACCAGAAGTAAAGGATTTGGGTTAATACCACTCTTCAAAGAGGAGGATGGGCCAGAGGTAGAGGAACATGGTTGAGGAACAGAGACACTTTCTCAAAAGCACAGGCTACCTCTGTGTCCCACCCAAGAATCTCGGAGGCCCCTTGGAGCCAGAAGTGTAAAACAAACCACTTTGGAGACTGCCTCCAAGATAGGGCTTGCTATAATTGTGGAGGAGTGGGGCATTTAAAGAAAAATTGCCCGGCGAGGCGCGGAAGCCAAGGGCAGAGTAGGAGAAGTGGGAGGCCAGCTATGAGAATGAACCCTCCCAGGGGACCAACCAGTAATTTCAGCCGCCCAGTAATGCTCCACGACCTGCTGCAACTCAATCATCCGTCCAACAGCCACGGGTTCAAGGAAGAATTTTTGCATTGACCCATCGAGAAGCAATGGCCTCGAATGCAGTAGTGGAATGTATGATCTCCATATCAGGACATATTGCTCATGCATTGTTTGATCCTAAAGCTACTCATTCATTCATATTTAGTGCTTTTGCTTATAAATTAAATCAAGTACCAGAACCCCTAGGATTTCAGTTGGTTGTATCCACACTCATAGGGGTAAAGATAATAGCTAGCACTAGATATGTGAACTGTGAAGTGATGATTGGGGAGATGAAAACATCTATTAATTTGATTAAACTGGGCGAGATGGAGTTTGATGCAATATTAGGAATGGACTGGTTATCCGCTTGTGGTGACCATGTGGATTGTAATGGGAGAGGATCATCTTTGAAATGGAAGGAGTTTCGGAATTTATTTTTGAAGGGATAAAAGTTAGTCATGATATACCCTACATATCGGCCATTAAAGCCATCAAGTTAATGAGGCAGGGATGTCAAAGATTTCTGGCTTCAGTTTTGGATACCACTAGAACTGATATCAAAATTGAGACTATTCCAGTTGTGAATGAGTTTCCTGATGTAGTCCCGAAAGATTTACCAGGCTTGCCCCCAGATCGGGATGTAGAATTTGCAATAGATGTGATGCCCTGTATTGCCCTAATTTCAAAGGCACCATATCATATGGCCCTTGCAGAAATAAAGGAACTTAAAACTCAACTATAAGAATTATTAGATAAAGGCTTCATCCGACCAAGTGTATCTCCCTGGAGAGCACCAGTACTGTTTGTTAAGAAGAAGGATGGGAGTATGAGATTATGTGTTGACTATCGGGAATTGAATAAGGCCTCTATCAAAAATAGGTACCCTCTTCCTCGGATTGATGACTTATTTGATCAACTACAAAGGTCTTGTGTATTTTCAAGATAGACCTTAGGTCGGGGTATCATCAGTTAAAGGTCAAGCCAGAAGATGTGTCTAAATCGGCTTTTAGGACAAGATACGGACATTTTGAATTCCTAATCATGCCTTTTGGACTCACTAATGCCCTAGCAGTATTTATGGACCTAATGAATCGAGTGTTCCAACCATATCTTGATCAGTTTGTGGTGGTATTTATCGATGATATTTTAATCTATTCAAAGAATAGGGAAGATCATGATAATCATCTTAAAATTGTCCTCCAAATCTTGAGGGAGAAGCAACTTCATGCTAAACTGAAGAAATGTGAATTTTGGTTAGAACAAGTAGGGTTTCTTTGCCATATTATATCCAAGGAGGGAATATCAGTAGATCCAATGAAAATTAAAGCAATCAAAGACTGGCCTAGACCCACAAATGTTACTGAAGTTTGAAGTTTCTTGGGGTTAGCTGGATACTACAGAAGATTTGTAAAAGGATTCTCTCTAATTGTGGCACCACTAACACAACTAAGTAGAAAGAATAAGAAGTTTATATGGGGAGAAGAACAAGATAAGAGCTTCCTTGAAGTTAAGACAAACTAACATCTACTCCTTTTCTAACTGTACCTTCGGGGACTAAAGGATTTGCCATCTATAGTGATGCGTCAAAATTGAGACTGGGATGTGTGTTAATGCAACATGGGAGAGTTATTGCCTATGTATCCCGACAATTAAAAATTCATAAAAGAAATTACACTCATGATTTGGAATTAGCCGCTATAATTTTTACTTTAAAGATCTGGCGACATTATTTGTACGGAGTGTCTTGTGAAATTTTTACTGATCATAAAAGTTTGAAGTACATTTTCACACAAAAAGAACTGAATATGAGGCAGACGAGATGGCTAGAACTAATGAAAGACTATGATATTATTATCCACTACCACCCTGGTAAGGCCAATGTGGTGGCTGACGCCTTGAGTCAGAAATCAGGAGGCACAGTGGCCACTCTGATAACTCGCCAAACAAGAATATTAAGAGATCTAGAGGAAATACAAGTAGAGGTGAAAGTCATTGATCCCTCCAATGCTAAGTGTCAATTGAATCAAGTAAGCATTCAATTTGATCTATATGATAAAATCAAAGAGGCCCAACAAAGAGATGCTCAAATAAGAAAAATTATGAAGGAAGTACAAGAAGGAGAACTCAAGGAGTTTCAAATTGAAAATGATGTACTGAGATTCAGACGCAGATTATGTGTGCCGGAGGTAGCAGAGATAAAGAAAGAAATAATACAGGAGGCTCATTGTACCCCGTATACAGCTCATCCGGGAGCACAAAAATGTATCAGGATCTGCGTCATAATTTCTGGTGGGATGGAATGAAAATGGATATTTTCAATTTTGTCTACAAGTGTTTAGTCTGTCAACAAGTGAAAGCAGAACATAAGAAGCCCCCAGGATTGCTAGTACTGTTACCAATTCCTGAATGGAAGTGGTGTCACATCGCCATGGACTTTGTTACTGGACTTCCTCGGACATCCCAAGGACTAGATACAGTCTGGGTAGTGGTAAACAGACTTACTAAATCTGCCCACTTTCTGCCTATCCGGATCAATTATTCAATGGAAAGACTGGCTCAAGTATATATTCGAGAAATAGTTAAGCTGCAAGGAGTACCTGAGTCTATTGTGTCAAATCGGGATCCTATATTTCATCTAGATTTTGGAGAAGCCAGTCTGAAGCCATGGGCACTAACTTGCAACTCAATACAGCAGCACACCCCCAAACAGATGGACAGTCAGAGAGGACCATTCAAATATTGGAAGATATGTTGAGAACTTGTGTGTTAGATTTTGGGGAAAGTTGGGACAACTATTTACCCTTAGTGGAGTTTGCTTATAATAATAGTTATCAGTCCACCATTGGTATGCCCCCGTTTGAAGCATTGTATGGTAGAAAATGTAGATCACTAATCTGTTGGGAGGAAGTTGGGGATAGAAGGATATTTGGCCCTGACCTAATTCAAGAAGCCACTGATAAGATCAAGTTAATTAAGAAAAAGATGGCAGCAGCCCAGAGCAGACAGAAAGCTTATGCAGACAATCGCCACAGACCACTGAAATTTGAGGTAGGAGATAAAATTTTCCTGAAGGTATCTCCAATGAAGGAAGTAAGACGCACCGGCAATAAGAACAAATTAGCTCCGAGATATGTCGGACCATTTGAAATATTAGATAGAATTGAACCGGTTGCTTATCGTTTAGCCTAACCTCCTGTTTTGAAAAGGATGCGCAATGTATGTACCTGATCCTGCCACATAATCTCTTATGGATCTCTGCAAATACAAAAAGATATGTTATATACGGAAGAGTCAGTACAAATCCTAGATCGCAAGGAGAAACGATTGAGAAGCAAAAATATTTCCTTGGTCAAAGTTTTATGGAGGAATCAACATATAGAAGAAGCAACTTGGGAACTGGAAGAGGAGACACGGAACGACTATCCACATTTATTCTAAGGTACGTTAAGTTTCGAGGACGAAACTTCTATAAGGAGGGTAGAATGTAACACTTGCCTAAACTAATCACCTTTTTCCTAACATTTGAATGCCTTAGAAAGGTGATGTGGAAGTAAGTATTCATGTAAGATACTTATATTATACATTATACTATACATATTAGTGTGTATATATTAGTATGTACGTATCTGAAATGAAATACACACATGCATGTTGACTTTACTACCATACCCCCACCATACTTGTGGGTACTAGTACCTCATGAAAGGGGGAGGGATGGAACCTTTCCTATAGGATGTAAGATATAGGTGTAGAGAGATGGCGTTAGGGGAGCACTTGTCATGATATTATTGAAGAGATTAGAGTATAAATAGGGGGATGAAGAGAATAACCTCATTTGGCAACACACATTCTCTCTCTCTTCATTCTAACTTCACCAAACTTCTCTCTCTCTTCTTTTGCTGCCAGCCAAAAAAAAGAAAAGAAAAGAAAAGCAGCAGCAGTAGCAGTAGAAAAATAGCAACAACAGCAGCAGCCAAAAACAGCCCATTTTCTGCAGCCCTCACAAAACTTCTCTTACTTCTTTTATACAAGAAAAGGGCTTCCTTTACCTATTTTCCCTCCTCCAAAGACCTATTAGAGCAAGGTAAAGTGGTGATCTAACATCACCTTAAAAGAAAATTCTTGAAGGCAAAGTTGATCTACGATAACGAGTTAGGAGGGTGATATTAGTTGAAAGGTAAGCAAAACCTTAAGATTTCTGCCCCTCTTATACTCTTTTAACTAAGAACTAATTATGATGTTATTGTGGCCTTGTAGACTCCAATATAGTGGGAGACCAAGCTTGATAAGGAGATACTATCTTCAAGGGTGAGTAGAACATTCAAACCCTAGTAACATAGTAGGTAGAGTAAAACTTGAAATGAAGTAGAAAATTGCTAAGTTACAAATGAACGATGATATTTGTGCATGATTTATATGCTTATGTGTACATTATAAACAATCCTATGGTGTTATGTTGTTGTATTCTCATGAATGCTTACATGGGTGCATGATCGACACGTTATTGTGTGTATGCATGGTTGTCAAATACATGCCTCTTAAAAAGAAATAGTTTTATGAATGAACATCATACTTGACTTCATGCATATATTTGGCTACACATATATTGGAATGATATAATATGTTAATTATCTTGAAAAGGCTTGCATGTTGTTAATTTAATAAGTGGTTACTCATACATGTTAATGTCTTTCATAATATTGGCATCATATAAAGTAGAAATCATGAGAATCTTTTATGTGGTATTGTCTTATGAATCCTTGCATGTGGTTATTACATGAAGGATATGATTATTGCATGTTTGGAGGAAGGGACCGGGTTGACTCAGAGGTGATCGAAGGGGAGAATATTACGGAGGAAGGGACCGGGTTGAACCGGAGGTGATCGAAGGGGAGAATATTACGTTGAATAATGTATCGGAGGAAGGGACCGGGTTGAACCGGAGGTGATTGAATGGGAGATTATATTTTATGTTGAACATGTACGTTATAATATGGTTAAGATAGAAATTTGCATGTTAAACTATATAAAAATCTTAAAACTAGACTCTATAATGGTCGACTTATCTAGGCAAATTCAACAGGGTTAGTCGACTAGCCCTTGAGCTAAGTCGACTATAGATGAGAAAAGCGGGTATGCAAGTCTCAGGAAACCACCCTTAGTCGACCATATATAATATGTTAGTCGACTATCCTCAGTTACAGGAAATAAACAGAGAGTGAATATCTTCTTTTAATCATGATTAGTCGACTATAGTTGGCCTGTAAGTCGACTAGTGTATAGAGTAGTCGACTATATCAGAAAGGTAGTCGACTAAAAACTGGTTATAAGTAACAAACAAAGTACATACTTTTTGATCCAGACTTGGTCGACTATAGTTTGCTTTCAAGTCGACTAGTAATAAGTATAATCGACTATACCAGATAGGGTAGTCGACTAGGTAAGTCACAGGCAGCCAACAGAGAGTTAATTCTTTTGAACAAGACCCAGTCGACTATAACTTCAGTATTAGTCGACTTAAGGTAGTATTAGTCGACTATAAGTATGGGCAAGTCGACTAACATGACCTGTTACTGTGTTTTGGTCAGGACTTCAGCAAATACCCAAAAATGTACAAAAATAGTATTAAGTACAATTGCTAACCTGATGATAAATTCCAAATAGACCTATGTAATGGTCATGCATATAAATATTGTTTTACTCACTGAGCTGTCGAGCTCACTCTGTTTTATTATCACCTTCAGATTTGGACATAGACAAGGGACCCGCTTAATGGCAACATATGCGGGATAGGTGTCAACGGAGACATTTTCACCCTTTTAGCATGTTCTCGTGATATGTATATTATTTTAGAAAACTATGCAAAACTTCTACTTGGATGTTTTCCATGAACCTGTAAATATTGAAATGCTTGGTGCTAGACTCAAATCCTGTATAATATTGTGGTATTTTATGGAATAGTAATATATTAGACTATGTTTTCTACTGAGTCGTCGGATAAATGTTTCTGAAATATGCTAAATCATGTTAAGATCATATATGCATATAAAGTGGATAATGATGTAAAGTATGAAGCAGGCCGATGTTAGCCGAATTGAAGTGTTGTATCTTGATGGGTTCCACACTTGGATTAAGGATAATCTGTGATGATTGTAATCTGAATGGAAGTTTATAAGACTGGGACCATTACAGCTTTAGTTGTTTTTAATTTCGCATAATTTGTCATAGTTGTTTAGCCACCACTTATACGCCACCCCTCTAGGTGATTTCAGGAGGTAGGACCTGTTGACCGAAAGGCCCATCACTATAGTTTTGATGATGATCAACTCATGTAGTTATAGTACTAATGAACTTGTGTTTAATTAGTCTCAGATTTATGATCAAGATCTTAGTTGGTGTGTAGCTTCAACAAAGGATTTAAAGTCAAGTTTTGGAGCTAGCACGGTTTGATTCAAGAGCTTGTGCACCAAGACCACATCAAGTACTCAAGAGGAGTCTAGCTCGTTAGATCAAGTTTGGACCAAGTCAAGAATATAAGACTTCAAATGAAGACCTTCATGATCAAGACTTGTGTCTAGGTTTGTTTTTATTAAGATTTTGTTTTTTAGATTAAAATGTAAAGGATAGAATAGTTGATGGATTGCTCAAGTATACTATATACACACACACTCTTGATTTAGATGTTTTTTCATAAAAGAATTTTTAATTTGAAAAAATACAAAAGAGTTTTCTTTTTGAAAAATACCGGTTTGGTTTTTGGACTTCATATATACATGTGTTTTTAACCAAAACCGTTTTAGAGTTAAATGTCAAAAACATAGATATTTCATCATGTATGTGTAATGGATCATATCCATACACTCTATGCTTCAAAAGAGTTTAAAATATCTTGTTTTTGTATTTGGAGAAGTTTTGAAAAAATAAGTTTTGAAAAACCAATTTGGAAAAATACGGTTTTCGTTTTTAGCTAAAATTTCTAAGTTACAAAATTAGTTCAAATTGTTTGTAACATGTTTTGATTTTGCTCAAACATGTTTGTATATCAAAATATAATACTGAACTTATTTCTGTAGATTTTTCGTGAATTTTTGACATTTTATTTTCAATTAAAAATCAAGTTTTTCAAATCCCAAATTTGGCCTGCCAGGCTCTGGCGGTCGATCGGACGTGCACAAGAACGTGCACAGGCCGTGTCAGTTGGCCGGTCGACCGACTGAAGGCAACCCACTCTCGGGTTGCCCCGGTCGACCGGGCGGTCGACCGGCTAGAGAGCCGTTGCTCTCTGGTTCAGGGCCCGGTCGACCGGAAGGCACAATGGTCAGTTTTTTGACCGTTGGCCGGTCGACCGGAAGGCCATTCTGGGCCTTGTCAGCTGCCAACGGGCAGATATTTCTTGGGGCTATATAAACCCCATTTGAGGGCTGTTTTCTACAAGATTTTTCAAGTGATTTTGCACCAGTTTTTCCTACATCTTTTAAGAGTTTTCTCCACTTGTATTTGAGCCAAATACTTCCATTCAAAAGGAGAGTTTATCAAGAGTTTTCAAAAGTGATTTTCTTGAGTTTTCCTCCACCTTTTCAATCCTAGTTTTCTCACACAAACACTTGAGCTATCCATTGCTATATCTACCTATAGGAGTGTTATTGTGAGATTGTTTTTAGGTGATCAAAGTGTTGTGATCACCAAAGACTTCTTCTTTGCTTTAAGGAGGCGGACGAGTGTGTTCGCGGTGTTTCGAGTTCGCGTGTGAACTCTTTGTTTGAGGTGCAGCCTCGGCGAGCTAGTGGGCTTGCGGTATGTTCTTGTGGGAACAAGAGAGGGACTAGAGAGTCCAAAGAGCTTGTAGGTGTTGCGGCACCAAGTGATCCGGTGGGATCAATTTTAGTGAAAATCCTTCATAGTGTTAAAGGCGGGGACGTAAAGCAAGTGTGTTCGAACCTCGAAACAAATCTCTCGTGTTTCCGATTGCTCTCTCTATCTCTTACTTGTTTATATCTTGCATGCTATTATTGTGTTTATCTTTATATGCTTGATATACATTGTGTACTTAATTGTTATATGCTTGGGGATTGTTTGCTAACACTTGTATTCAACCAAGAGAGCCAACGCGGCACCTCAACTCTTATCTAGAGGAATCTTGAGGAGTTAGTCCAGAGCCCTTCACGGGGAATCCGGCTACACTCTTGTGTTATACGTGGTGTTTAGTTTAAGTAGTTTTTAATTTGCATTAATAAGTTTTTAATTCCGCATTATTTGACCATTAGATTAGCCATCATCTATTCACCCCCCCTCTAGGTTATTTATAATTGGTATCAGAGCCAAGTGTTCTTGATTTGGGTCTTACAACCTGGAGTTAAAGATCCTTATTTATAGTTAATCACAATATTTGTTCACGCACCATGGATTTCATGTCACCTCCCACTTTTGACATTCTTAACATCCAGACTTGGAAGGTTAAGATGTCTTTGTACCTCAAAGTCTTAGGGATTCATGTTTATTTTGCCACTACTAGAGATTCTTATTGTTTAAATGGCAAAAATATTGAGGCTAATGCAAAGGCCATTCATGCTTTAAAGTCAACCCTAAATGATGAATATTTATCTAGGGTTTCTAACATTGACTCGGCTTTTGTAGTTTGGAACACCATCATCTCCCTTGGCGAAAATGAACAATATTATGCGGGGAGCGACTCGGATGTTGGAAGTGACGCCTCCAACGTCTGCTATATGGTCCAAGGGGATAACCCCTTTGAGGTAACTACCGAATTCGAGGTAGAAGAAGATGTTGAAATGTCTTATGATGAGCTTGAATCTTTTTGTCAACAACTTCTTGAAAAATATGAAAGACTTAAAAAGGATAACAAGAAAATGAAAAATAAATTTGATTGCTTGTTAAAAGAAAATGATTCCTTTAAACAAAAAGTTGCATGCATTGAAAAAGAAAATGAAAGCTTGAAAAATGAAAATGTTTCCTTGCTTTCTAAATTGAATGATCTTTGTGAAGGAAACAACACTTTGAAAAATGAAATTGTTTTGGTGGAAAAACAAAAAGAAGTTGCTTTGAATGAAAACAACTCTTTAAAAAGAAAAATTGTTGAAAAAGAAAAAGAAAATGTTTCTAAAAGGAAAAAGATTGTTGATCATGCTCTTCATCCCACAACCATTGATAAAAATGAAGTTAAATTTTTGAAAAATAAAATTGATTGTTTAAGCTCAACTTTGAGCAAATGTGCTTTTAACCATTCTAGATTGGAGACCTTGTTTTCAAAGAAATAAACTCCACATATTCATACACATCACCCACATCATGCATATGCACACTTTGCACGCCACGATCACACTCATACACATATGCATCCTAGAGTGTATAAGTGTACACATTGTGGACGCAAAGGCCATTTAGCAAAATTTTGTTATGATAAGATAAATGCTTTAAATTTTTCTAACAAAAATGTTTGGGTTCCTTATAAGACTAACCCTCAATGACCCAAAAGAAAATGGGTACCAAAATCCTCTCCTTTTGTTTTTGATGTAGGTGCAGGCTCTCACACGACGTGAGAGAGTTGGTGCCTTGATGGTGGATGCACATGGACATGATGGACACATATTTGATGCACCACTATCAAGGAAGTTTGGTGGGACGACCACCATATTTTGGGGATTTGGAGTATAGTTCATGTGTTGGTAACTATCTCTAAAACTCCTAGTTTAGTTACATGCTCTTTCATTTGATGATTATTTAGCATGTTCATGTTTTATTTGTTTTGTGTTTCATGTGGTAAATACATGATTAGATGAAGTATTTGTCAAAAGTTGTATTTATACGTGTACATGTAGTGAGCAACAAATTGATTCATATACGTTTGCACTTCATTGTTCATTTGTACTCACTATATGCACATGTATAGCCTAGTTTTTATGATTTCCTCATTTACACTTGTTTTGCCTATTTTCTTGTTTTACTTCATGTATATGTATTTTGTATTCAAATCTAATAGATATACATGTATACCCTTGAGTCTCTTGCCTTCATGCAAATCATATCATAGACTCTTTTATGTTTGGGATATGTATGCATATTATTACTTTTAGATAAAAGCATACATATACCTAGAAGTTTATTTTTAAGATGAAAATGAATTTTTATGATTTTCATCTTTAAATGAAAAATGAATTTTCATGATTTGTTTGTTAAAATGATATTCATGTTTGTGTTGAGCTTCATTGATTATCTTCATGGAAAATGCTAATTACATGACCTTTGAACACTCACACTTTATTTGTTTATTCATGACTTTATTTCATGATTATTTTTGAGCTTTATAGATTTCGAGTGTCAACCTTTATGTATTTAGTATGCTTCATAGACTCATGATGATTTGGTTTCATGTTTTGAAGGATTTTTAACTAGTTTTCAAAAATTACTTTAACTAATTATTTATTCTTCATTTGGTAGTGTTTTTCAAAATAATATATTTTCAAACCCCAGTTTTTGAAAACCCTACCTATCCCCTCATGGGTGGACGGATGGGCGAGTATGCCTTTATTGAAAATCTTTTATCTTGTGCATAAAAGGGTTGGATGTTTATGAGTTATACACTATTTTCACTTCATAATCTCAATTGGTATCATAATTTCATTTGGTATCACAATTGATATATTTTGTATACTCATAATCTTGTTTATATATATGTATGCTTTCAATTTTAAATTATATCAATTTCTATTGGTATTATCATTTTTTTCATACATATATATGATTTGTTTGTGCTTGGATTTATAATTGGTTTACATGTTTAAAGCACAAAGTTTGTTTATGCTAAGCTTAATTCAAATCTTTATTTACAATTGGTATCTCAATTGATAGTTTAATAAGTTTATGCATTATTTTTAAAATTGGTATTTTTATTGATATCAAAAATGTGCAATAATCTTAAATTGATATCTATTGATTTCAATTGGTATCCATATAGTTCTATTGGTATCAATATGTTTCTATTTTTGGTTTAAAATTCAAAATTTGTAATGTTTATTTACAATTGGTATCTTAAAATTTGATTTACTAAGATATCTCAAAATTTGTTTTATTGAAAAAATTCAAAATTTTATTTTAATAAGAAAATTAAAAATGTTTTGATGTGTATTGCCTATATGCAAGGGGAGTTTAACATCTCTTCTACATATAGATTCATGTTGAGTGTATCTTATATTGAGGAGCTTAACAACTCTTCTTTATGCGATACACGTGTGTAGGGGGAGCTTCACATCTCCTCTTATGCATTGCATATTATGCGTTATGTGAGTTAGGTGTTGTCATCCTTTCTTCATGTAATGCATATATGTAGGAAAGTTAACTTAGCGTCTTCCTCTTCATGAATGTATATCGCATATATCTCTATTATTGATTTGTTTTATGTCACCCCTTTGTTGATTTTTTGTTTTTGACAAAAAGGGGGAGAACATTATTTTGTGTTTACTTTAACCCCTTTGTTGATGATTGACAAAAAGGGGGAGAAGTATTTTAGATATATATACATGTTTTGGAAAAGACTTTCTTGTTTATGCATATTTTTTTGTTTTGCAAATAGGAGAACAAGAATTTGATGTGTTTTATGTTTGATTGGCATATTTATTTCCTTGTATTTGCATACATGTTTATGTGCTTCATTACCATATATTATTATTTATTGTGATGCATGAGTTAAGGGGGAGCTTCTTTGAAGCTTACTTTAATCCATGCATATATAACTTCATGAGTTTTGTCATCATCAAAAAGGGGGAGATTGTTGGCCCAAAGGCCCATCACTCTAGTTTTGATGATGATCAACTCATGTAGTTATAGTACTAATGAACTTGTGTTTAATTAGTCTCAGATTTATGATCAAGATCTTAGTTGGTGTGTATCTTCAATAAAGGATTTAAAGTCAAGTTTTGGAGGTAGTACGGTTTGATTCAAGAGTTTGTGCACCAAGACCACATCAAGTACTCAAGAAGAGTCTAGCTCATTGGATCAAGTTTGGACCAAGTCAAGAAGATGAGAAGACTTCAAGTGAAGACCTTCATGACCAAGACTTGTGTCTAGGTTTGTTTTTATTAAGATTTTGTTTTTTAGATTAAAATGTAAAGGATAGAATAGTTGATGGATTGCTCAAGTATACTATATACACACACACTCTTGATTTAGATGTGTTTTCATAAAAGAATTTTTATTTTGAAAAATACAAAAGAGTTTTCTTTTTAAAAAATACCGGTTTGATTTTTAGATTTCATATATACATGTGTTTTTAACCAAAACCGTTTTAGAGTTAAATGTCAAAAACATAGATATTTCACCATGTATGTGTAATGGATCATATCCATATACTCTATGCTTCAAAAGAGTTTAAAATATCTTGTTTTTGTATTTGGAGAAGTTTTGAAAAAATAAGTTTTGAAAAACCAATTTGGAAAAATACGGTTTTCGTTTTTAGCCAAAATTTCTAAGTTACAAAATTAGTTCAAATTGTTTGTAACATGTTTTTATTTTTCTCAAACATGTTTGTATATCAAAATATAATACTGAACTTATTTTTGTAGATTTTTCGTGAATTTTTGGGATTTTATTTTCAATTAAAAACCAAGTTTTTCAAATCCCAAATTTGGCTTGCCAGGCTCTGGCGGTCGACCGACCGGTCGACCGGACGTGCACAAGAACGTGCACAGGCCGTGTCAGTTGGCCGGTCGACCAAACAGTCAACCGACTAAAGGCAACCCACTCTCGGGTTGCCCCGGTCGACCAGGCGGTCGACCGGCCAGAGAGCCGTTGCTCTTTGGTTCAGGGCCCGGTCGACCGGAAGGCACAATGATCAGTTTTTGACCGTTGGCTGGTCGACCGGCCGGTCGACCGGAAGGCCATTCTGGCCTTGTCAGCTGCCAACGGGCAGATTTTCTTGGGGCTATATAAGCCCCATTTGAGGGTTGTTTTCTACAAAATTTTTCAAGTGATTTTGCACCAGTTTTTCCTACAACTTTTAAGAGTTTTCTCCACTTATATTTGAGCCAAGTACTTCCATTCAAAAGGAGAGTTTATCAAGAGTTTTCAAAAGTGATTTTCTTGAGTTTTCCTCCACCTTTTCAATCCTAGTTTTCTCACACAAACACTTGAGCTATCCATTACTATATCTACCTATAGGAGTGTTATTGTGAGATTGTTTTTAAGTGATCAAAGTGTTGTGATCACCAAAGACTTCTTCTTTGCTTTAAGGAGGCGGACGAGTGTGTTCGCGGTGTTTCGAGTTCGCTGTGAACTCTTTGTTTGAGGTGCGGCCTCGGCGAGCTAGTGGGCTTGCGGTGTGTTCTTGCGAGAACAAGAGAGGGACTAGAGAGTCCCAAGAGCTTGTAGGTGTTGCGGCACTAAGTGATCCGGTGGGATCGATTTTAGTAGAAATCCTTCATAGTGTTGAAAGCGGGGACGTAGAGCAAGTGTGCTCGAACCTCGAAACAAATCTCCCGTGTTTGCGATTGCTCTCTCTATCTCTTACTTGTTTATATCTTGCATGCTATTATTGTGTTTATCTTTATATGCTTGATATACATTTTGTACTTAATTGTTATATGCTTAGGGATTGTTTGCTAACACTTATATTCAACCAAGAGAGCCAACACGGCACCTCAACTCTTATCTCGAGGAATCTTGAGGAGTTAGTCGAGAGCCCTTCACGGGGAATTCGGCTACACTCTTGTGTTATACGTGGTGTTTAGTTTAAGTAGTTTTTAGTTTGTATTAATAAGTTTTTAATTCCGCATTATTTGACCATTAGATTAGCCATCACCTATTCACCCCCCTCTAGGTGATTTACAGGACCGTGACACATGGGATCAACACTAAAGATCAATGGACATGTTCATATTCACATAAGATAGTTAATTTGTGATAGACCCTTAAAAGAGAGGCATAAAAGAAAGGTTCAATATATGTTTCTTCCAATGATAAAGTAAGATTCAATTGTTGAGAAATCTTCTATATGTTTAAAATAAGACAAGGTAACGACTATTATAAAAAGTATCTTATTTTCTAGATTGGGTCTCATGACTAATTAAAGATATTTTAATAATGACTTTTTTAATCAATATTGATGATCAAGATGTTCCTTGTTGTTTTAGGCTTATCAAAATTCTTTATAAGGAGTTCGGTAAGCTAGGGCTTACGAGGGAAAGAGATGAAGAACTCTTTGGCAAAAATTTAAATCAAGGAGGGAGAAGAAGATTGAGCAAAGAGAGCCATGAATACCTCTTAGTAGATCAAACTAAGAAAAGATGCTCGACATCAATGACTAATTAATCCTCCTTGAAAAATGTACTTTTCATCAATGTATAGGTTTATTCTTTACTGAGATGAGTGACAGTGTTAATACTTGTATAGAAAAAAGAGTGTAATGTGTGTTGCTCTTTTGTACTCCATGTTATTTTAGTATTCTCTCGTAATTCTTTTTCCATGGATGTAAGTCGAGTTTGGCTGAACCACGTAAAATTTATGCCTATTGTGTTTTTCTTCTATGTTTTTCTAATTTTTTGTAAGAGGCTCAATGTCCAATAATAAAAGTGGTGAGTACCCTTCATTCAACAAAAAGGAAACATTCCACTTCAATCTACATGAGTTTTAGGATACATCTTCGACTTACAGAGTTACACTATGAATCATTCATGTGAATACCCCTTTTCTCTCTTTAAGAAAAAATAGCATGGTTTAAACGGAGTTTTTCTGACCATGGTTTATGATTGACCCTATACACCACCCTTGCACCGTCGGATGCTGAGTTATTGGCTTTTGGTAGGTTCTTGCATCCTTAATATGCTATTAAGATGATGTAATCAGACTAATAGAAAACTTAGCAACATATATAGCTGGCTTAATACATTGTTAACTTAGCAATCATAATAAACTAAAGAAATTAAATTAATAACTCCTTATATTACACTAGAAAATATAAATCTATCTAAACTTCTCTTAAAACCAAATAATTCAAAACACGTGCATAATTTTGTACCCGTCGTCCCCCACATTTTTTCATATGTGTATAACATGTACAGTAAATTTTTTCTATATAAAATAGAAACTCTTCTCTTTTCTCCTCTATGATTTCTTCTTTTATTTTTCTAATAGTTCTTTATTTAATTTTTTTCCTAGCTATATTTTACATTTCCTTTTTCCCTATCTTTTTTTAAGGGGGATTTTATTTCAGTCACCTAAGTCAAGCCATAATTAAGAAAAAACTCACGTGCATAATTTTATTCGCTTCAGTCACCTCCTTCTTTAAAGTAAGGATATGCGACATGTGTTAAGCGCTAAAGCGCTCAACAGCAGTGAAAGACAAAAATGCCCCTAAGTAATCGCTTCAAAAAAAGCAAACTGCTTCGAAAATACTCTATTTCTGAGTACTGCGACTATGATCGCAGTCTTCACAAAATGATTATAGTATAGAGGACTGCGATCATAATCGCAGTCCTCACAAAAATGCCTTATTTTTTAAGACTGCGATTATGATTGCAGTCCTCACAAAATGATTGCAGCCCTATTTCTAAGGACTGCTTCATGATCGCAGTCCTCACAAAATGCACTATTTATGAAGACTGTGACTATGATCACAATCCTCACATAAATGTCATGTTTTTGAGTCTTTATAGGAGTGCGACCATGATCGCAATCTTTTAGGACTGCAATCATGGCCGCAATCCTATAAATACTCAGAAACATGATATTTATGTGAGAACTGTAATGAGGACTGCAATCATGATCACAATATTCACAAAAATGTCTTATATTTGAGTCTTTATGAGGACTTTTGTGAGGACTGCGATCATAGTCGCAGTCATTCTTATTAGCACTGCGATCATGAACGCACTCCTCACAAAATGCTTATTTCTGAGCCGGTCCGCACAGAGAACTGCGATCATGAGTGACAATTATTAATCTGTTATTAGTAGCAGACCCTTGTCCACTGACATCGAATAGATCCCTAATGTTATTCAGATCTAAGCACAAATAAACTGATTGCGAGTACAAACAAATGAAAATCTGCAAAAGGATGATCCAAAAAAACAAATTCCAACTGCTCCGCCCCCCGACCTCGGAAGAGGGCTCCCGGACGTGACCGCACAGGTCGATGCATGAATAATTCTGTGTCGGAGTCATGGTTGAGAGACGAACAATGTTGGGGTGATGGGGGGGTAAAAGAGAAAATAAAAATATATAAAGAAGTGGTAACTGAAAGAAATCAGTTTATGTGGACGTGGATGAAGCTGTAATGAAAAAATTATGAAGTTGAGTTTTTTTTTTTAATTATGAATTGAAATAGGTGACTGTAGCAAAATTAATTTTTTTAATACTTTATTTTAGTTTAATTTTTTAATTCTTTTTTTGATAGTTTTGAGTTTTCTGAAAGTCAAATTCTTTTTATTTTTGGTTCATGATTTTTATCTTCATACTTTTCACTGGTTCTTTTTCTTTGTTCAAATATTCTTTGTTATTTTCTTATTAGATTTTTTATTTATTTTTTGGAGAAAGTATTTACTTTTCTTTTTAATTATATGCTTTTTTAATTTTTTCTCAGATTTCTTTGTTAATAATAAAAGAAGAGAAAATAAATGAATCGTGATTATATCTCATGAAAAAAATTTTGTGCCAAGACTATTTGTCCTCCAGTCCATATGCATTGCTATCTTGGCCTCCACCGACTTGGGTTGTTGTACCATCCAATTTTTCACGGACTTGGATTTTTGCTTTCTTTCTTCTATGATTTTCTTCCTTTATTTTGTCACTAATTTTTATTTGCTTTCCTTGACTGCATTCTCTTTTCTTTTATTTTTCAGTTTCATTCTTTGTATATATCTTTTCTATGATTATTTAGTTTCTTTTTTCAAAATTACCTTTGTTTGATTTTAATTTCTTTATTTTATTTCTTTCAGTTTCTTTCAATGGTTCACTCATTTAAAATTTTAATTATTCTATTTTATTCTCTTCTTTCTAGATTTTCTTTTCATTTTTTCAATTTTTTTTCTTTTCCTCCTTATTTTAATTTTCTATACAAAGTTTAACATTATATTTATTTTATACTTTTATTTAAATATATTTTTTCCAACCTTTTTTCTTTTCATTATTATTTATTCATGATTTTCTATCTTTTTCGTCTTTTCCTTCTTTTCATTTTATTATGATTGTGCCTTCCTTATTCTTTCTGTTATTTTGGCATTTTTTTTTTCTATTTACTTCCTTTTTTCTATTTACTTCCTTTTTTCTTTTTGGTGAATGTGCTACATATTCTCAATTATTTATTTGCACATACCTTTTAAAATTTTCTTTTTCTTCTTTTCATTCTTTTTCTTTGTCAATTCATTGTCATCTATATTTTTACAGAGTAATGTTCTTTAAAATATTTCTTTTTTCCTTTAATTCTACCTTCTTCTTTTTTTTTTCTAGAATTGTTTGTTAATTCTATTAATTCTATTTTTTCATATTTTGTTTTCTTCTTTCAAATTCAATTCTACTTATTTTCTAATGTATCTTCCCTGCTATTTTATTTTTTATCCTTTGTTTTTCTTTATTCAATCCTCACTTTTTCCTAATACTTTTGTTTCTTTACTTTAATTTCTTTTCTTTTTATTTTATCATTGTACTTTTTATACTTTTTTCTTTAATTTAAACTTATACTTTTTCTGTTTCCCACTTTATAGATTATTTTATGTTTCTTCTTTATTTTTTCTTTTAATTACTATTTTTGTCCATGTGTTGAATTTTTTATTTTTTGTTTTTTCAAAAAGTTTCTTTCTTTTTTTCATAATTAATTCATTTTTAATTTTCTCACTTATTTTTTCATTACTATGTTCTACGTTGCAATTCTATTGTTTTTCCCTAGCTTTTTTCTTTTATACTTTATTTTTTTCTTTTTATTCTTTCTCTTCTTTTCTTGATTATTCTTTCTTAAATTCATTTTCTTCTTTGTAGAGCCTTTTTATTTTTTTGATATTTTTGTAATTAAATATATTTCTCTTTATATATTTTAAATCCTCATTGTCAACTTTTATTCTCATTGATAAATTTCCTTTATTAGAATCCAAATTAAGTTGGTTCTTTAATCTAACAATGAGTTTTTTTAATATACAATTTAAATTCTAATTTGATATGGGCCTAATTTGCTTATAAGAATCCTAATAAATTGAAACTCCTTTTAAATTTTCTTATAAGTAACATAATAAAATTTAAACCTCTAAAGTTTAAATAGACATGAGGTTAAAAACTCTAATTAGCTTGAGATTCTAATTTTAAGTAGATATTCGGGTATTTGTTGTTAAGGAGTGTATATAGAATTGTAATTGTAAATAAAACTAAATTATATTATGTACAATATTTTTTGGATAAAATAGGGATGACTCTAGGAAGCAACGCATCAACAGGAACCTGCCGCATCCCAATGAGTTTGGCACCCGACAAGCGCCTCCTATCATGTGGGTGCAACTCCAGGAGACACTCAGATTTTTAAAATAAATAAAAGTACAAGACCATGGGAGACCAAACTAAAATTCAGAAGATTAGGAAAAATGATAGGCTTTGAGCAATATTTACATTAGCAAATAAAGTACAAAAAGCCTGGATGCCAAACCACCATGTGAAACTGTCCAAAGAAGACCCATGAGAGGCAAATAGTCAGTGAGTTGGTTTCCTTCCATATATACATAATAAACATGGAAAAGAATGGATTCCAAGAACTCTAAACTTCTCATCCAAGCTGCACGAAACCTCCAAGGAGCATCTCTTAAGCAATTTCGGACCTGCCCTATAAGATAGATCAAATTAGCTTTGATCCAGAATGGAGACTAATGATTACTTTGAGCTAGCTCGAGCACCTTAATTAACCCAACTAGCTCAACTTCAAAGGCATGAAGAATCGGTAGAGGCAAAGCGAAGCAGCCATGAACAAAGCTCATGTACGTCCTAAACACCCCTCCATAGCTTGCTAGACTAGGTGAACCAGCCGCCGATATTGATCTTTGTCTATCCGGGAGGCGGAGGTACCACCATACCTTCCTGATCGCAAGAGTCTGCCATAGACAACTACCCAACCGAAATGTGCGTAAAATGAACATCTTACTTTGTTCATTATGCATGCCTCCAATATCGAGTTAATTCATCAAAAGAAAAAAGCCAACAATGGACAATATAGTCTTTGTAACCATGATGAAGGGAGATTCAAAAGTAATCTGATTTCTCATAGACCATATGTGCCAAAAAACAAAGACAACTACAAAGAGCCACAACATCAAAACCTGTTGTCTAAAAGTGCTAGCGGAGACATCTTGAAAAAAAAACTCTAGATATCCTAAGAAAAATTCAAAGATTTTCAAAAACTCCTCCAAAATACGACCAAGCTGCCTGTGCATATGGACAATCCAAAAAAATATACTGAACATCCTCTTCAGTAGACGAGTAACACCAACAAAAAAGGGAAAGGAAAACACAACCTACTTCAAGTTGTCATCCGTAGGCAATCTATTTTGTAGTATTCACCACATGAGCATGGTACTTGAGGGGAGAAGAAATTTCTTCCAAATTTTCGGGGCCCAAACTAATATTGCCGACATACTTTGGAGATCAACAAAAGCTGCCTTAACTAAAATATCACCCAAGGACGAGCTCGTCCATACAAAATGATCGTGTTTTGTCGAGACAACTACTGAACGAATTGAACGAAAGAGATCCGAGTATCGCTCTTCAAACCCACCATGAAAAACTATTTTTATAATAATATGCAATTGTAGCCGTGAATGCTTGCCTAGCCAATTAAGGAATGGATTGAGAAATATTAAGCATATCTACGATCGGTTAGCCAAGCTTGCTATCAAGCCAGATACAGACACTTAAGTGCCGCCCAATAATTCAACAAGATTCCCCGAGGAGCATATTATAAGCAAACTTGGCCAAATAGAAAAAGTATGATAATACACTACAACGGAAATTTGCTTCATGTTGCCCATTTCACGCCGGTCTGAGTCACTACCAACAAGCATCAAAGGTGGTGGCAATTTTAAAATTTGATGTAAGTTACACAATTTTGTGCTTGGATATTTCACGGAGGTTATTAAAATAACCGCTATGAAATATTAGTTTTACGCCGGTTCTTTGAAGAACCGTCATAAAGTTAGTGTGCATCAAAAGGCAGTGGCAATTTGAAATTTGTGAAAAATACAAAATTTTGCATTTAGATCATTAACAGCGATTATTAAAATAACCATTGTAATATATAAGTTTTACGACGGTTCTTTGAAGAACTCCCATAAAAGCTCAACAGGCGGTGGCAATTTTGAAATTTATTGATAAATACATAATTTTTATATGGCAGTTATTAGAGTAACCATTGTACAAAGTAACCTTTTACGTCTGTTCTAAAAAACTGCTATAAAAAGCATTTTTGTAAATTAAAAAGAAATCAATTTTGATCAGCCACGTCAGCGATCCGCAGATCAACACTGCTTGACTCATTGTGTTCTGCTTTCAGATTATCTCTCTCTCCCTCCCCCCTTACTCAATCTTTCTCTCTCCTCGTTCTTCGATCCGAAAGAATGATCTTCGATCAAGGTGAGTTTATCAAGGCGACTGCATGGTCGACTGCTTCTCCGAAATGCTCCGCTTTGCTGAGGGATCTGCAGGAGACTCCTTGCTCAGGTCAACCGCGTAATGACTCTGTGTCGAGCGACAAAACATCAAGGCAATAAATTGGTTAAGTTAAAATAACTCCATCTTTTAGATCTTCTCCCCCAGTGTTCGATCTCATTTTCTCTCCCCCCATTCATCAAGGTGATCTCTCTCCCTTCGTTCATCAAGGCGAGTTCGAACTTCAATCTTCAATCCGAAAGATGCAGTTTGATCTTCGATCAAGGTGAGTTCAACTCTCTTTGTACTCAAATCTATAATACATGTTTAATATGTATAATAAAATTTTAATATATATATATATAATTTGTATTAAGAATTATTATTATTTTATGTGGGTTTTCATAAATAATAATTATAATTTCTATTATTATTGGTAATTATTAGTAGTTGATGTTGTTATTATTATTTCGTTATGATTATTATTATTTATTATTGTTGGTATTGTTATTACTAATTTTGTTGTTATTGTTGTTATTAATATTGTTATTATTATTATTTACTACTACTATTATTATTACTGTTATAGATTACTGTTGTAATTATTGTTACGAATAAAGTATAATTATGATTTATTATTATTATTTATGGTTTCATTTTTTCCCTTAGCCAAAATTCATCTCTCATTTCCTTCTTCTTTTATTTTCATCTTAGCCTAATAAATTGCCAGCCCAGTCTACAAGCCCTAGTCCCACTCTTCCATTCCATTACTTTTTTCATTTTTTTTCCTTTTCCCTAGCCCATGGTCTCAAGCCTGACCCACTTCTCTTCCCCATCTATACACAATCTCTTCTCCCCTATCTCTCACCCATGCGCACGTAATGTAGGGAGAGAGGAGATAGATGAGATAGAGGAAGATAGCACAGAGATCGAAAGATAAAGGAGCGAGAAGTGGCACATGCAGCAGGCTACAACAGTGCACGGTCGACCGTCCGGTCGACCGATGCAAGGAGCCGGTCGACCGCCCGATCAACCGGTGTGCACGAGGTGCACAGACATAGAATGGTCGACCGCCCGGTCGACTATTGTAGGGAAGCGATCGACCGCCTGATCGACCGACTGAAAGGAGCTAAGCTCAGTTGGAGACGGTCGACCGGCGCAATCGACCGTGGCATGGGTCAGTCGACCGATCGGTCGACCGATAGACGCGTTTTCTGTTGTCCTTTATAGATTCAGATTCCTTTTCTGGTTGAGATCAAATTCAATCGGGGTTTCTTAATATCCTGGGACTCTGTGACTATAAATAAGGGATAGAGCCCTCATGTATTGTATCCTAAAAACATCCCTCAAGTATCCCTCTGTATTAGTTTGCTGAATCAATAAAATCTCTCTCTCCCTTACCCCGAGGATGTAGGCACGTTGCCGAACCTCGTTAAATACTGTATTGATTACTTTCTCCATTGTTTCTCTATTCTTGTCGTGTTGGTTACATCTCCGGCTGCATCAGTCTTCATCTGGTTGGCGGATTCCTTAGAGAGGTCGTTGTCCTGCGCACAACAATTGGTATCAGAGCATCCCAGGTTTGTAGTGGGACCGTTTGTTGATTCCAAGAGCATAAGTTGCTGCTTGGCAGAGATCGTGTGTCGATCTCGAAGCAGCGTTGGGACTGTTTGTGGGATCGTGTGTCGATCTCAAAATAGCATGTAGATTGCTCGAGGAATCAATTTGGAGGAGTAGATTGCTTCGGAAACTCTTCGAGAGTTTTCGCGTGGAGGTAAAGATCCTGTCTTTATCCAGTTTGTTTTATCTAACTCCGTTTGTTTCTGCATTACTTTGAGGAATCAATTGAGAAGATGGCTGCAGAAGGTACATCATCGGGAAAATTCAGGAATCCACATCCGCTGAGGATTAATGTGGTGAAGTTCAACGGCACGAACAACTTCGGTATGTGGAGGTGTGAGGTGATGGATGCGCTGACGGCATCAAACCTCAAAGACACTCTATAGTTGGAGAAGAAGTGCGCATTAATAACTGAAGAAGATTGGGACAAGATGAACCGTACGGCGTGTGGCTTGATCAGGTCTTATCTAACACAAGACATCAAGTATTATGTATTGCATGAGACATCTACGAGGCAGCTGTGAGAGATCCTAGAGAAGAAGTATCTGACGAAAAGCATAGAATCGCGGGTGCAATTGAAGAATAAGCTTTATAGTTTTCAGATGCAAAGAGGATGCTTCATCAATGAACACTTAAATCGCTACACGAAGCTTCTTATAGATCTAATTAATGTGGATGTAGAGATCAATGAAGAGGATAAGGCGGTAATTATTTTGAACTCTCTTCCTGTAGATGAGTATGAGATACTCTTACATTGCTCAATGGTAGAAAATCCCTTAACTATGCTGAGGTGTCTGCTGCTCTTGTGAGTTACGAAGCAAGGAGGCAGGACAGATTGTCTCCTTCAGGGAGCACAACTACAGAAGCATTGGCAGTAAGAGGCAGGAGTTCCAAAGGGAAGAGATGATCAGGGAAGATCGAAGTCCAGATCAGGCTTCAGAGATCTGAAGAGGAATCAGTGTGCTTTATGTAAGGAGCTAGGGCGCTGAAAAGTTGATTGCCCGAAGGCCAAAGGTAAGAAGATGGAGTCAAACACTGAAGCGAATCTCGCACAGGCGGATGGATCAGATTTAGACTCATCAGTATTCTCTCTCTGTTACTACTCCTACTGTTAGTTACTCAGATAAAACTGAGTGGATCTTGGATACTGGAGCCACCTATCATGTGTGCCCGAATAGGGCCTGATTTTCTAGGTTTGAGAAGCTAGATGTATTTTACACGGTCATGGGTGATGATCATCCGTGTAATATAGAAGGGATAGGTATAGTCCGTGTTAAGATGGTTGATGAGATAGTACGAGAACTGAAGAAGGTGAGGTATGTACCTCAACTCAAAAGGAATCTTATCTCTTTTGGCGCTTTGGAAGCATTGGGTCTTGTGATATCTATACGAGATGGTGTTCTCAAGATGATCAAAGGCTCAATAGTGGTGATGAAGGGCGTCCGCCAGATCAATCTCTACTACTTGAAGGGTAGTACGGTTACAGGTCAGGTGGAAACTTCTATTTCTTTAGAAAATATTTGCACCCAGGTCTGGCACGTAAAGGTCAGACATGGAAGTGAAAAGTCTTTGTAAGCTCTTACAAAGAAGGGATCATTGGAAGATGCTGCTACCTGTAACTTGGTAGGTGAACACAGCATTCTAGACAAGAATAAGGTGAAATTCAGTACCAGTATTCACCGCTCAGAAGGTCTTCTTGATTGTGTCAAGTAAGCGTTTAGGGACCTGCTAAGACTGCATCGCTTGGAGGTCATAGATACTTTGTCTCTTTTATTGATAATTTATCTAGGCATTATTGGATATATCCTATGAGATAAAGGTGTGAAGCCCTGGATATGTTGGTGAAGTGGAAAGGAAGAATGGAGAAGCAGATAGGTAAGAAGATCAAGGAGCTACAGATTGGTAATGTTAAAAGAGACATGAACCAATTCCTACGATTTGGCCAGAACACTGGTATTGGTACTCACTTCACAGAAGGTATACATGGGTTGTCTAAGAAAGTAAACCGTTCCTTACTAGAGAAGGTTCGGTGCTTGTTGTCTAATGCAAGATTAGACAAATCGTTCTGGGCTGAGGCGATTGTGTATGTTAGCCATCTCATAAATGGATTAACTGCGATAGGAGGTAAAACTCCATTGAAAATTTGGTCTGGAAAAGCTGCTCAAGATCATGGTTTGCTATTGGAATTTGGAAGTCCGACCTACTTCAGTGCTAAAGATGGCAAGGCGAATCCGCGAGCAAAGAAGTTTGTGTTTTTTGGTGTCAAGAGAAATATGAAAGGCTACAGGTTATGGGACCCCGAAAACAAGAAGATCGTGTTGAGTCGGCATGTCACATTTGATGAGACTTCAGTGTTGAAGTCTACCGTCTCTCAGCAGGTGTAGAGGACGGAGACCAAGGAAGTGTCGCAGTAGGTGGAGGTTGATGCTACTCTACCATTTCCAGTTTGTTCGGTATTAGTGAAGACTTCACCGGATGTGACACCGGGTGGAGATCATGTAGCTAGGGTTGATGCTGAATAGGTTGAAGATATTGATAAGAATGTCGAATTATTTGCAGCCATTAGAGCCAAGGTAAAACCACGAACGTGGGTGAAGAAGCATGAATCTCAAGCTTGTGACTGCGACGAGATCAAGTTGAAGGCTGTTGTTCTCCATGACGATAGTGAGGAGGTTCATATGACTCAGTCAGATAGGTTCGCTGCTGAAGATTCAGGTACAGGTGCTTGAGCTTGATGAAGCTCATTTAAATGAACTATGGATGGCTTGATCCTTTGGGCAAGGTATGTAGGCGCCGTAAAGGCGCAGCCACATTTGGAGATGCAACCTGTATGAACCTGTTTTGGGTCCTCGAGAAGCTGATTGAGACTTCACTAGAGGTGAAGAGTTGGAATTTACATAGAGGTGAAGAGTTGGACTTCACGTAGAGTTGAAGCATTGTGATCTCGATGAACAGTTAATCTTCAGGTGAGAAGATGGTTAAGTTTACATAAGGGGGTGTGCGTCCAGTTTGTTGAAGCCGATGATGGTGTTCGGTGTGCTCTACTCAGACTTGGTTGGACCGTCAGCTGAAAACATGTAGAATGGAAAGAGTCAGTCAATTAGAGAGTCAATGTTGTCTCTTGATGAGTTCTTCATGAGGTCATGTAGTTACTGAGTTGAAGACATGTTCAGTGATCAGCATGTATGGAAGTTCTCCTAAGAAGTGTAGGGAAGGCATGTGTGGTGCATCCCAGTTGATAACTGAGTTAAAGGTTTCAAGACGAGATCGTGTGTCGATTTCGTCGAGATCGTGTGTCGATTTCGTCCGGAGCGCTCAAGCCGAGATCTTGTGTCGATTTCACCGAGATCGTGTGTCGATTTCGCCTGGTGATGGACTGGAGTTCATTGGAGATCGGCTCAGATTTGAGAAATCTTCACCGAGGTGGAGATTTATAGGGAGAAAAGAGATAGATGAGATAGAGGAAGATAGCACAGAGATCAAGAGACAAAGCAGCGAGAAACGGCACATGCAGCAGGCTACAACAGTGCACGGTCCACCGTCCGGTCGACCGATGCAAGGAGCCGGTCGATCGCCCGGTCGACCAGTGTTCACGAGGTACATAGACGCAGAACGATCGACCGCCCGGTCGACCGTTGCAGGGAAGCGATCGACCACCCGGTCGACCGACTAAAAGGAGCCAAGTCTCGGTTAGAAACGGTCGATCAGTACAGTCGACTGTGGCATGGTTCGGTCGATCAGCGCAGTCGACCGTGGCATGGTTCGGTCGACCGATAGACTTATTTTCTGCTATCATTTATAGATTCGAATTCCTTTTCTGATTGGGATCAAATTCAATCGGGGTTTCCTAATACCCTGGGACTCTGTTGATATAAATAAGGGCTAGAGCCCTCATGTATTGTATCCTAGAAACATCCCTCAAGTATTCCTCTGTAATAGTTTTCTGAATCAATAAAATCTCTCTCCCTTGCCCTGAGGACGTAGGCATGTTGCCGAACCTCGTTAAATACTGTGTTAATTGCTTTCTCTATTGTTTCTCTGTTCTTGTCGTGTTGGTTACATCTCTGGCTGCATCAGTCTCCACCTGGTTGGCGGATTCCTCAGAGAGATTGTTGTCCTGCGCACATCACGCAACCCATAAACCAATCCTATGTAAATCATAATTCCAAATCCTAATCCTAACAAATCCCTCTTAATCCTAAATCTAAACCCTAATTCACTATCTTTTCCAACTTCATCTTCATTCTTACCCACACAACCCAGCCGCATGACTTCCCGATCTCTCACACTGCCCTCTCCTTCCCCCTTGTTTGCCCATAGCCACCAACAACAGTCACAAGCACGACCTCCCCCTTCCCTTACGGTATCCACCTGAGCCGCGAGCACCACCTTTCCTTCCACCACACGAGCGGCCTCCTCCAGCAGACCAACCCTATTCCATCTCCACCAATAACTCCACCCGAGACCCACCTCCCTTCTGTTGGCCCAAAAGGTTACACTCTCTATTTGTTTATGTTTTGATGATAACAAAACACATAAAAGCTATATGGTACTAATAAGTTGTTTAGAATGAGTTTCAGGTTTGTACTAGTTATGATGGCCTTTCTAAGCTATTGCTAGGATTATGATGCTAAAAAGGCAAATGGCGCAAGAGGATGTTTTGATAGAAGAGAAGGCTCTAGCTTGGTATAACGCGGCTCAGAGACTTTCTTTCTCAGTTTTTATTACTTTAGTGTGTTAAAGAATAGTGTATAGTGTTGAAGCTCAATATTCCCCACACACAAGATTTTGCACATGATTTTTCTAAAGATATTTCTCCTATATACAAAATATTTTTAAATATATTTTAATACTTACAAACTCTATTTTATATAGTATACCAAGTCTTGATCAAAATTAATTTGAAAATTATTAAGATCTTCAAAACCATTTTCAAAAGTACTATTTTTGGCCTGTTGCGGTCGACCGGATCTGTTCTGGTCAGAACGGTCGACCGACGGTCGACCGCGCTTTTGACCATTTGGGTGCATGCATGTGTGCACGTTTCCCGGTCGACCGGGCGGTCGACCGGACCCCTTATCGGTCGACCGAGCTTCGGTCGACTGAAGGCACTCATGTCTCTGTTGGGACGGTCGACCGGGCGGTCGACCATGGGCTGGCAACTGTTATTTTTTTGAAAAACCGGTCGACCATGAGCTTAATTTCAGCCCAAACGGCTAGTTTTTTAAACACATTTTAAAAACGTGATTTTCTTCTCCAAATGAGTTTTAGGGCTGGATTTTGGTTTAAACCTTCCTAATTATTCATTATATCAGTTTACCTTTTGATCCCTACCTCTATCCTATAAATAGGGTGTTGGCCCAAAGGCCATTATCCCAGTTATTTTGATGATAACAAAACATATTTAGTTATGTATTTAATAATTTTGTTTAAAAGGATTTCAGGTTCAAGAACAGGTTTTGACGACTCCACTTAAAGACTCACACGTTTGGAGTTCGCCCAAGATTTGCATTCCAAGCTAAAGCACAATAGGAAGCTTTGGGAATAAGATATTGAAGAAAAGAACGAGTCAAGACTACGAAGAAAAGAACTAGCATAGACTATGAAGAAAACAAGATTTGTATTTTTATTTTTTTATTTTAGATATTTTGTCAAAGCTAGATATTAGAAGTAGAGCTATGGGATTATCACACACACACACCTTTTAGTTAGGTTCATGGCTTCAAAAAGATTTTCAATCTACATTTCTAACTTAGATTTAAAGTGAACATGTTTGGAAATAAGCTTTTTAGAAAGACAATAGTTTTGGAAAAACATTTTTATGGAAAAACAAGTTTTTATCAAAAGGATTTTTATCAAACTATTTTAACATGATAGAAGTATGACATATGCTCATACTCTATGTTTTTACAAGTTCCAAAAATCTAACCCAAGACCTAAAACCAAAAACCCAATTTCTGGTTCTGGAAGTTCTGATTTTTCAGAACTTACAGTAACCGGTCGACCGGCCCGGTCGACCGATGTGCACAAACTGTGCATGTGTATATCAGTCGACCGCCCCGGTCGACCGAGGCACATTTGTGTTCTCAGGATTTTTCGGTCGACCGACCCGGTTGACCGCAGAGCCCCAACGGTCGGATTTTTGACCGTTGGCGGTCGACCGACCCGGTCGACCGGACACTGTCAGATTTTCTGACAGTTCCAACAGTTATTTTTTCTGGATGATTCTCTTTTGAGATTTGATACCAACGATTTTGTGAGGCTGTTTTTGACCCCTATAAATAGAGGGTCACCTCATATTGATAAGACAAGAATTGCAAAATAATTCCAAAAGATTTCACAAGAGCTTTACAAAGAATTTCAATTCCTTTACAAAAGATTTTTCAAAGCCTAAATTCCCAACACCCAACTTGTAGCCTATTCCTCTACCTTCTCTCTAGTTTTTGCACACCACAATCCCAAGCTCTACATCTATATCATTGGTTCTAGGATTGTGCAAGTGAGCTATTTTGATCAAGTGTGATCACCTTTCTTATTGAGTGAAGTTGTAGAGGCATCGGCCTCAAGGGAGCTAGTGAGCTTCGGGTGGTGTTTGCGGCATCACAAGTGTAGGGACAAGTGTGTCCTTGTATTGGCGATCCGGTGGGATCAACGATAGTAGTGCAAATCCTTCAAGTGTGAAGGCGGGGACGTAGAGCGTGGCTCGAACCTCGGAAACACATCCTTGCGTTTGCGTTTGCTCGAATTTTCTCTCAACTCTACTCCTTTTAATTCTTGCATCTTTATTGTTCTATTTATTGCAAGTTTATATTTGTGCTATTTGTGTGTTAAATTTTAAATTCCGCATTATTGCCATAATTCATATAGCCATCACCTATTCACCCCCCCTCTAGGTGATTTCAATTGGTATCAGAGCCTAACCCTACAACTTAGGTTTAACCACCTTAGGGAGATCCATATTTGGCTATATACATTTTTGTTGCATTTATATTTGCTTGTGCATTCATGGCATCCATGGACTTCTCTAGCATTAAATCCCCACCCAAGTTTGATGGTTTAAACTTCCCCATTTTGAAGGTGAAAATGAATCTCTTCCTTAAATCCCTAGGAGTTAGGGTAGCTAGGGCTATAACCAAAGATTTTATTGAACCTACTAGTGATGAGAGCACATGGTCCGAGGATACTTCCAAAGACTATGAGGCTAATGCTAGGGCACAATATGCATTGACCCAAGCATTAAATGAGGATGACCTTGCACGCATAATTAATTATAAATCCGCATTTGAGGTTTGGAACATTCTTATTGTGACTCATGAGGGAACGTCACAAGTCAAAAGAGCTAAAGTTGACTTGCTACGTTCTCAATATGAGAATTTTTACATGTTTGATAATGAGAGCATTGATGACATGCTCACCCATTTTACAAAAATAACTAATGCTCTTTCTTCCTTAGGCGACAAGATTGATAATGATCAAAAGATAAGGAAGGTGATTAGAGCTCTTCCCAAAGCTTGGGAAGTCAAGGCGACCACACTCAAGGAGCTCAACGACAAAGAGGAGATGGACTTCTCCGGCTTCATTGGAAATCTCAAGATGCATGAGATGGAGATGAAAGTTGAGAAGAGAGGGAGGCACCAAAGAAGAAGACGATTGCCTTCAAAGCCACTCCTACTACCATTGAGGAAGACGACTCATCGGAAGATTGCGATGAGGATTTCGCCATGCTCATCCGTAAGGTGGGCAAGATGTTCTACAAGAAGGGAAGAAAAAGTAACTTCCGAAGAGGGAAACCTCAAGGAAGATTCGAGAAGAAAAGAGAGGAGCCCGGCCCTTACTTTCATTGCAAGAAGATCGGTCACCTAATTGCCGATTGCCCCGCTCTCCAAGCAACCACCTCCAAGCACGGGAAGAAGAAGAAAGCCTTGGCCGCTACATGGGATGACTCGGAGTCGGAATCCGAAGAGGAGCACGCCGCCGCCAACATGTGCTTTATGGCACAAGGTGAGGATTCATCTAAGGTATGTCTAGAAACTTCCATTGATGATGATGATCTTACAATGGATGAACTTGCTCAATTTTTTGAAGAATTGCAACATAGGTATGAGATTTCACAATCTCATAATAAGAAATTGAAAAAGGAAAATGATGTTTTGAAGAACAAACTTGAAATTTGTTTAAAAGAGAAAAATGAGTTATCTAGTTCTTTTGAAAAATTGAAAAGTGATTTTGATAAGTATAAGGTAGCTAATAAAGGAAAAACCCCCATGATTTCTAGTAATAAAATGTTTTTGTTGAAATTCAAAAACGTGTTGATTCTTTAGATAACACTTTAAAGAAATGTGCATTTGATTTTAACAAGCTTGCATCTAAATTTCCTAAGGGAGTAGCCCAAGGGAAACATGTTCATCATAAACACTCTACACATAAACATGCACACACACATAACCATGCATTTATGTATAGTAGTGGTAGAATTTTTATTTGCACGCATTGTGGCCGCAAAGGCCATTTAGAAAAGTTTTGCTATGCTAAAAATAATGTAAAGAATAAATTTGTTTGGGTTCGCCCCGGATCTAACCCCAAAGGACCCACTAAGATTTGGGTACCAAAGGAACCACCGAATTTAAATGATACAGGTATAGGTGGATCTACACCCTCCCAGACTTAGGAGGAGGTGGTGCCCGGGTGGTTGATGCATCGGAGCTTAAAAAACAAATCGTGCATGCATCGCTATCGTGGAGGCACCTATTTTGGAGATTGCCCTTCAATTGGTAACATCTCCATTTAAAAGTTTTTGATTTTTAGTCATGTATACATATGTATAGAATTGATAGTTTGCTTTTGTACTCTATTGATATATGCTTGTATAGAACTACTTTTCTATCATATTGTATATGTGCCTTGTGTTAACTTCTATATCTTTTGTTTCATGCCTTGTTTATTGTATGTCCACATGTATAGTTTATAATTTGTGATTATATACTTGTATACATATACACATTATTTTCATAAATAAAAATAAACATTTGTAAAATTTCCTATTTAAACAAACACCTTAAAGATGGCAATTGCGCACCTCAACTCATTCAAGAGGAATCAAGAGGATGAAGTTCAGAACCCGTCACTGGGTATTCGGCTTCAACATCTTTAAAATATTTGTTTAAATATGAAAATAAAATTAAAAAGGGATTGCATGAATTTTGATGTTGTAATAACTTAATGAAGATTTAAAACCTGTTGGTATATTCCTATATGTTTAATATGTCATACCTATTTTGACTACAAATTTATTTAAAAATTTTTTTTGGGCCAGATGTTGTTAACAGATTTCAGGCAAAGCCGGTCGACCGACCTCTAAAGCCCCGGTCGACCGACTCTGCCTGAGAAGAAAATTTTTTATTTCTTTTCTGTTAACGGTCGACCGACTATATGTCCTGGTCGACCGCTCGAGTCTGCAGAGTTCTCGGGATAATTCGGTCGACCGTGCCGGTCGACCGTTCTGAAAATTCAGAACTCTCGGGTTGTTTCGGTCGACCGGACCGGTCGACCGATCGTCGAATTCTGACCCAAAATTGGTATTTATTTGACTTTTCTCTCTCACTCTCTCACTTTTCTCAGCGCGAACCGGAGCCTCATTTTCCCTCTAAAATTCCTATCTCTCAAATCTCTCAACCGATCTCAAATTAATTTAAAACCCACTTCCAATTCCCTCTTCTAGTGCCTGATTTTCAGTTTCAACTCAATCCAACCGCCAGATTTGGAGAAAATCGGATTTTTCTGGCTAGGGTTTCAGTTCTTCACCTCAAGGTAAAAATTTTATTTTTCTTGTGGTTCTTCACTTCTAGCTTTGTAATCTTCCTTCTATTGTCAATACATTAGGTTACTTAGCTATCTAGATCGTGCCCTAACTTATTTATACCTAAAAATCCACTTTTTACTCATCATGCCGAAATGAACTCAAACTGAGAAAGGGAAGGCTGTTGCTCAACCTTCATCTCAGGCTCCTAGACCCGTTCGGCTCTTCCTAAAAGATCTTGCTGCTGATCGGTACTCCCATCTTTCCACGAGGAACATTAACTCGGGAAGATTTGTTGTTATTCAAGATTTCGAACATTTGAATATTCCTCACATCCTGCAGACAAACAATTTAGTTGAATTTTTGACCATCAAAGAGCAAGTTTACACATCTCTTGTTCCTTATTTTTATGCAAATTTCGAATTTGATGGTAATCGTATCACCTCTAGAGTTTTAGGTAGGGACATCGACATTTCTATCGGTCGATTTGCTAGAATTCTGCATCTCTCCACTGGTGGAGCGGATGTGTATACCCATGACCTGCATGATTTCGAATTTCCGGAGGGTGAGTCTTCGCTCACCGCATCCACTCTAATCCACGGGGATGACAACCCCGGCCTAGTAAGGAACGAAGTTGTGAGTAGGTTCACTCTCACTGCTCAGGTCCTTGCTAAGATTATTTTCTTCAACATTGTCCCCAAACATGGTGAGTATAGCCACGCTAGGGGTTCCGTACCATTGATTATCTATTGCCTTCTTCGAGGCATTAAGATAAACTTTCCTCGAGTCATAGCTTCTCACATGGCTTCAGATCAGATTCGTACTGCGGGTAGGAGATTGCCCTACGGCATGCTAATTACCCATCTTCTTAGGGCTCTTGATTTTGATCTATCTGCTGAAAGTCCCTCTAATCCCTTGACCAACATCAACGGAGTTGTCCTGAAGATGATGGAAGCCCAGCTGCGTAGACACGCTCCTGTGCAACCACCTATTCCTCCTGTTGGTCCTGGCTCATCTTCTGCACCAGGATCTTCTTCCTCTTCAGCCCCTGTTTTTCCTCTTGAGTTTCAGGCTCTTATCTCTTCGGAGGTCCGCTCTCAGATCGAGGCACACCAGGCCTGGGTCGAGAAGCGCGACGCAGCTATTCGTGCGGAGATGGATGCTCGTTCCATTCAGGATGCTGCTTTTCGGGCGGAGATCCGAAATGACATGTCCTATTTTGCTGACTCCATGAGATTCGTGGACATTCAGTTTCAGGCTCTTTTCACAAAATTTGACATGCTCGTTCCTGACCGTACTCCGATTGCTTGTCGACTCCCATCCACCGGTCCTCCATTCCCTCCCAGAGCTCGTTCTTCTGTTCCACCACCGCGGACCAGAGTAGATGGCATGGATCCAGAGGAGGTTGCTTCTTCCTCAGGGGAAGAAGATGGTGGTGACAAGAAGATGGCTGAGGGCTCTGCTGCACAGAGCTCATCTGAGCATGCCGACGACGAGGAGGACGAGGATGCTGGAGACGATGATGATGCTGCTGAGTGACCTCCCCTTGTTTGATGATGTCAAAAAGGGGGAGAGTTATTTGGGGAGAGTTATCTTGAGAGAGATATTTTGTGATATAGTACTTTATTTGTGTTTGGACTTGTAGTATTTGTGTTTGGACATGTAATATTATTTATACTTTTATTTTGCTTTGGACATGTATTTTTAGTATGTGTTGTGGACATGGACATGGTTATTTACTTTATGCGTATCTTTTGTTTTTGTGTATCTCTTATCTATGTCATGTATGAACTCATTTCCTTCATCTATTCTGTGACATGAGTATTTGGTATCATTTGTTGGCATGGAAATATGGTGTTTATCATTTACATATGTTTTCCTATATATGCATGTGTTGAGGGGGAGCTTCATTTGAAGTCTCTACCCAAAATATTTTGTGATAACTACATATGTTTTGCCATCATCAAAAAGGGGGAGATTGTTGGCCCAAAGGCCATTATCCCAGTTATTTTGATGATAACAAAACATATTTAGTTATGTATTTAATAATTTTGTTTAAAAGGATTTCAGGTTCAAGAACAGGTTTTGACGACTCCACTTAAAGACTCACACGTTTGGAGTTCGCCCAAGATTTGCATTCCCAAGCTAAAGCACAATAGGAAGCTTCGGGAATAAGATATTGAAGAAAAGAACGAGTCAAGACTACAAAGAAAAAGAACTAGCATAGACTATGAAGAAAACAAGATTTGTATTTTTATTTTTTTATTTTAGATATTTTGTCAAAGCTAGATATTAGAAGTAGAGCTATGGGATTATCACACACACACACACCTTTTAGTTAGGTTCATGGCTTCAAAAAGATTTTCAATCTACATTTCTAACTTAGATTTAATTTGGAAATAAGCTTTTTAGAAAGACAATAGTTTTGGAAAAACATTTTTATGGAAAAACAAGTTTTTATCAAAAGGATTTTTTATCAAACTATTTTAACATGATAGAAGTATGACATATGCTCATACTCTATGTTTTTACAAGTTCCAAAAATCTAACCCAAGACCTAAAACCAAAAACCCAATTTCTGGTTCTGGAAGTTCTGATTTTTCAGAACTTACAGTAACGGTCGACCGGCCCGGTCGACCGATGTGCACAAACTGTGCATGTGTATATCAGTCGACCGCCCCGGTCGACCGAGGCACATTTGTGTTCTCAGGATTTTTCGGTCAACCGACCCGGTCGACCGCAGAGCCCCAACGGTCGGATTTTTGACCGTTGGCGGTCGACCGACCCGGTCGACCGGACACTGTCAGATTTTCTGACAGTTCCAACAGCTATTTTTTCTGGATGATTCTCTTTTGGGATTTGATACCAACGATTTTGTGAGGCTGTTTTTGACCCCTATAAATAGAGGGTCACCTCATATTGATAAGACAAGAATTGCAAAATAATTCCAAAAGATTTCACAAGAGCTTTACAAAGAATTTCAATTCCTTTACAAAAGATTTTTCAAAGCCTAAATTCCCAACACCCAACTTGTAGCCTATTCCTCTACCTTCTCTCTAGTTTTTGCACACCACAATCCCAAGCTCTACATCTATATCATTGGTTCTAGGATTGTGCAAGTGAGCTATTTTGATCAAGTGTGATCACCTTTCTTATTGAGTGAAGTTGTAGAGGCATCGGCCTCAAGGGAGCTAGTGAGCTTCGGGTGGTGTTGCGGCATCACAAGTGTAGGGACAAGTGTGTCCTTGTATTGGCGATCCGGTGGGATCAACGATAGTAGTGCAAATCCTTCAAGTGTGAAGGCGGGGACGTAGAGCGTGGCTCGAACCTCGGAAACACATCCTTGCGTTTGCGTTTGCTCGAATTTTCTCTCAACTCTGCTCCTTTTAATTCTTGCATCTTTGTTGTTCTATTTATTGCAAGTTTATATTTGTGCTATTTGTGTGTTAAATTTTAAATTCCGCATTATTGCCATAATTCATATAGCCATCACCTATTCACCCCCCCTCTAGGTGATTTCATAGGGATGATTAGGGTTGAGGTGATCACAATAATCTTTTGCAAAAGAAATCAAGTTTAAGTCTTTCAAAAGAAGTTTTTGCTCTCAGTTGTTGTGCTCAAATTCTCTCTTTTACTGAAGTTTTTGATTCAAAACTCTCTTTAATTTTATTTACTTTTTCACTTACAAAACTTGAGCTTCAATCCTACACATTATTCTCTAGGATTTTCGTAAGGGAAAAGGTTTTTCAAAAGAGGGTTTGTGGTCTTTTGATCACCAAGATATTCTTGTATTTGTGGCTCCACTACCTCTGGACTAGAGGAGTATGATTGAGGAGTTGGGTACTCCCTTGTGGTTGTAATTCTTTGTGAAAGTTATAGTGGTTTGGAAATCCTTCTGGGTGAAGGCGGGGACGTAGAGCTGGGTGCTCGAACCTCGAAACAAATCTTGGTGTTTGCGATTGGTTTATTTGTGTTATTTTCTTACTTTTATATTCATTGCTATATTGTCGATCAATACTCATACAATAAGATTATATTGCGTACCTCAAACTCTTATCTAGAGGAATCATGAGGAAGGAGTTCAGAGCCCTTCACAGGGTATTCGGCTTCTAATCTTGTTTCGGGAGATCGTTGCATCATAACATTTTAAATTTGTGCATTGATTAACATTATCACCTATTCACCCCCCTCTAGGTGATTTCAATTGGTATCAGAGTAAGGACTCTAGTTTTTAGCTTCACATCCTTAGAGAATTCCTATAATTTGCTAATCACTATTTTCATATCTTCATTCATACACTAGTAAAGATGGCCAATAACATTAAGACCCCTCCCAAATTTGATGGACTCAATTTTCCCATATGAAAAGTTAGGATGACTATTTTTCTACAATCTTTAGGTAGTTTAGTTGCTAAGTCCTTGACCAAGCCTTATAGTAGACCCGAAAGTGAGGAGGACACTTGGTCCGAATTTACCTTTAAGGAATTTGATGCTAATTCAAAGGCTCAAAATGCACTACTTTTAGCTTTGAATGAGGATGACTTAACACGAGTTATTCATTGCAAATCCGCCTATGAGATTTGGCAACACTTGTTGGTCACTCATGAGGGACATTACAAGTGAAGAGAGCTAAAATAGATCTCTTGCGTTCCTAATATGAAAGTTTTAGAATGCTAGAAAATGAATCTATTGATGATATGATTACCAAGTTTACTAAGATTATAAATGCTCTTTCTTCTCTAGGTGATGATATAAGCAACGACCAAAAGGTGCATAAAGTGATTCGAGCTCTTCCTTCGTCATGGGAAATCAAAGCTACCACCTTGAAGGAGTTGAATGACAAAGATGAGATGGAGCTCATAAGTCTTATTGGAAATCTTAAGACTCATGAGATGGAGCTCATAAGTCTTATTGAAAATCTTAAGACTCATGAGATGGAGAAGAAGGCTAGAGAAGAAGCGGTACCTCAAAAGAAAAAGGCTATAGCTTTCAAGTCTTCCTCCACCAACTACGATGATGAAAAAGATGAAGAAGATGATGAAGAGCTATCCCTCCTTGTGAAAAATGTAAAGAAAATGTACCGCAAGAATAAGCTCAACTATAGAAGGCGATGGGAAGGGAAGGAGGAGAAAAGGATCATATGCTACAACTGTCGGAAACCAAGACACATCATGGCCGATTGTCCAGATTTCAAGAAAAGATGTCCTCCTCCTTGAAGCAAAAGAGGCCGGTTGAAAAGAAGGTGTACAAAGCCACCTGGGATTCGGAAAGTGAATCTGAAGATGAAGTCGACACGGCAAATGTGTTTCATGGCAAACACACCTAAGGTAACTACACAATCACTTGATGATGAAAGTGAAATAAGTAGAGAAATGTTAGTACATGCTTTCATTGAACTTTCAGAAAGTTTTGATGATAAAAAGGTAGAGTGTTCAAAATTGAAAAAGGAAATTGAAATGCTAAAAAACCAGCTTGCTATTTCTTCTAAAGAAAAGGATGTACTATCTTCTAATCTCATTTCAACGCAAAAAGATTTGATGCCTATAGAATTTCTTGTAAAGCAAATATTCAAAAATTGATGAAAATGAATTATCCATGTTAAAAACAAAATCAATGTTTTTGAAAATGTTTTAAAAGAATGTGCTTTTAATACTAATAAATTAGAAGAAATTTTTCAAAGAAGCATATGCACACTCTTCATACTAAAAATGATAAAACAACTCATGCCAAAATTCTCATGCTCATCATGCCAACACATCACATATCACTCATGTTAAAACTACTCGTGCTCATAATTCACATGTTCGTAAGCCACATGCTCATTATGCTTTTAAATATGGAAGAATTTATAGATGCACTTATTGTGGCCAGAATGGCCATTTAGCTAAATTTTGCTATGACCATATAAATAGGACAAATAATCTTGTGTGAGTTCGAGACACTAACTCTTTAGGACCCAAGAAAATATGGGTACCAAAATCAAGTCCTAAATTATTTGATGTAGGTACACACCAAGACTTCAAGACGTAAGGAGCGGTGGTACCTTGATAGCGGTTGTTCAAGGCATATGACGTGGGACATTAATAATTTTATAACCCTATCAAGGTACGATGAAGGTGGCACCGTAACCTTCGGAGATGACTACAAGGGCACCATCATCGGTATAGGTAACATTAAGATTGGTGCATCTCCTTTAATAGAAAATGTTATTCTTGTTGATGGGATTAAACATAACTTGCTTAGCATAAGTCAACTATGTGATCGTGGTCTCAAAGTTGTGTTTGATGAATCTTCTTGCAAAATTTTTGATTGTAAACCAATGATTGTATTCTTACCGGATTTCGTGAAAATAATGTCTATATTGTTGACATGCTTAATTTGGATTGTTCTACTAAATATTTGAATGCTTTTGATGAGATTTCATGGTTATGGCATAGAAGATTAGGACATGCATCTTTTGATCACCTTGCTTGAATTAATTCTAAGGAATTGGTGAAGGGTATTCCTTATTTAAAGTTTGAAAAAGACCGCATTTGTGGTGCGTGCCAACTTGGGAAACAAACCAAGTCTTCTTTCAAACCAATCAAAGATATCATGTTATCTAGGCCTTTAGAATTGATTCACATGGATCTTTTTGGACCAACTAAAACTAAAAGCTTAAATGGAAATAGATATGTTTTTGTTTTAGTCGATGATTTTTCTCGTTTCACTTGGGTTTTCTTTTTGGAACATAAAGATCAAACTTTTTCGCATTTTAAGATTTTTCGAACGAGGGTTAAAAAGAAAAAGGATTTTCGATTTTACGGATAAGAAGTGATAGAGGCGGTGAGTTTGTTAACCAACTCTTCACGACTTATTATGATGAAAAGGGAATTAAGCATGAAATGTCATGTCCTAGAACTTCACAACAAAATGGAATAGTTGAAAGGAAGAATAGAACTCTTCAAGAAATGGTTAGGACTATGATAAGTGAATATGGGCTCCCTCAATACTTATGGGTCGAGGCTATAAATACCGCATGCTACATATCAAATCGTATTTATTTGTGTAAAAATGCTTTCAAATTTTTTTTTTGAAATTTATCATTTAAGAAAACCAAATGTTTCATACTTTAAAGTTTTTGGATGCAAGTGTTTTGTTTTGAATACTAAAGATAATTTGGGTAAATTTGATGCTAAGACTTATGAAGCAATCTTTATTGGATATTCTAGTACTAGCAAAGCATATAGAGTTTCCAATAAATCATCTCATACTATTGAAGAATCTATGCATGTTAAATTTGAAGAATCTAATGCTATTATTGAGAATGCTGTAGAGATTGACTCATTAGGTGAGGACATGAAGAAAATATCCTTGAAGGACTCACCCATTCAAGAAGACAAGCAAGAACCCATTGGTGAAGTTCAAAAGGATGAAGTGGAACAATCACAACCACTTCCTAAAGATTGGAGATACGCCTCAAATTATCCCAAAGATCTCATCATAGGTGATGTATCAAAAGGGATAACTACTCGCTCCAAACTCCATGAATTGTGTGGTAATTTTGCATTCATATCCCATTTTGAACCCAAAAACATCCTCGAAGCCGAGGGTGACTCATATTGGTTACTAGCTATGCAAGAAGAGCTCAATCAATTTGAGCACAACCAAGTTTGGCACCTTATTCCTAGACCCCACGATAGACCAATAATTGGTACTAAGTGGATTTTTAGGAACAAGTTGGATGAGTCAGGAAATGTTATTAGGAATAAGGCTAGATTAGTAGCCCAAGGTTACACTCAAGTTGAAGGAATCGACTTTGAGGAGACCTTTGCACCCGTAGCACGGCTTGAAGCCATACGGATCACACTAGCTTATGCATCTTTTAAAAATTTTGAACTTTTTCAAATGCATGTAAAAAGTGTATTTTTAAATTGTTTCATTGATGAGGAAGTTTATGTTGTACAACCTCCCAGTTTTGTGGATCATGAACATCCAAATTTTGTTTTCAAACCTGATAAAGTATTGTATGGTTTAAAACAAACTCCAAGAGCTTGGTATGAAAGGCTTTCTAGTTTTCTTCTTTCAAATGATTTTGTTAAAGGCAAAGTAGACACCACATTATTTACTAAACATGTTGATAGTGACATTCTTATAGTTCAAATATATGTTGATGATATAATTTTTAGTTCTACTAATGAGTTACTTTGCAAGGAGTTTGAACAATGCATGCAACGTGAATTCGAGATGTCATTAATGGGTGAATTGAACTATTTTCTTGGACTCCAAATCAAGCAAATGCGTGATGAGATTTTCATATGTCAAGCCAAGTACTCTAAGGAACTCATCAAGAATTTTAGAGTTGAAGACTCAAAATTTGCAACACTCCCATGGCCACCACCACCAAGCTTAATAAGGATGACCAAGGTAAGTGTGTTGATATAAAATTATATAGAAGCATGATTGGTAGCTTGTTGTATTTAATGGCTAGTAAGCCGGATATTATGTTTAGTGTGTATCTTTGTGCTAGATTCCAATCGTGTCCCAAAGAATCTTATTTAATTGCGGTAAAACGCATCATTCGTTATATTAAGGGCACTATTGGAATGAGTCTATGGTATTCAAAAATCGGAGATTTCTCAATGACGAGTTTTTCGGATGCCGATTATGCAGGTTGTAGAGTGGATAGGAAGAGTACTAGTGGAACATGTCAATTTCTTGGTAATTGTCTTGTTTCATGGTCTTCCAAGAAACAAAATTCGGTAGCCCTCTCAACCGCCGAGGTGGAGTATGTTGCGGCGGGGGCTTGTTGTGCACAAGTCCTTTGGATGAAACATACTCTCCTTGATTATGATTTGCATTATGACCATATAAAAATATTTTGTGATAATACTAGTACTATTCATATGACTAAGAATGTAAATCAACATAGTAAGACCAAGCACATTGAGATTCGATATCACTTCCTTAGAGATCATTTTGAGAAAGGTGATATTGAGATTGATTATGTTTCTTCCGATTTGCAACTTGCCGGTATTTTCACTAAACCACTTGACTATAATAGATTTTCTTTTATATGTGGTGAACTAAATGTTTGTGTTGTTGAATAAAGAAGTTTTCTTGCTAATATGTCCCTTTTTGATGTATGATAAAAAGGGGGAGAAATATGTGTTTTATTGATATGGTTTGGTGTGATATGGTTTGGTGTTTAATTGATGGTTTATTGCTGGTTATTGATGGTTATTCAAAATTTTTTAAAATTTAAATATTTTCTCATAATAAATTGTTTTATACTTGTTTAATAGAGCATTATTTGAGGGAGAGTTTTTACCTCCCTTCTATATCTTGTGTTATAGCCTATATGTTTTGTCATCATCAAAAGGGGGAGATTGTTGGCCCAAAGGTTACACTCTCTATTTGTTTATGTTTTGATGATAACAAAACACATAGAAGTTATATGGTACTAATAAGTTATTTAGAATGAGTTTCAGGTTTGTACTAGTTATGATGGCCTCTCTAAGCTATTGCTAGGATTATGATGCTAAAAAGGCAAATGGAGCAAGAGGACGTTTTGATAGAAGAGAAGGCTCTAACTTGGTGTAACGCGGCTGATTGATGCTAAATCTGCACACAAAATATGAGATTTCAGAACTTATAATAAAAATGTGCAAGTGCTCAATTCTTCCGCTATAGCAAGTGGCTATGCGGGTCGTGATCCACAAGGAGGGTTTTGCGATAGAAGCGTTTACATTCTTTATTGAAATCTTATGAACACAAAATGAGAGTTCTTCTCTGTTTTTAAGTTAAGAAAATGAAAAAGAAAGTTATGTTAAAGTTAAGAAGAAAGTGGTAGAATAGAAAGTGAAAAAAATCAGAAAATGAAAGAAGCGACTATGTACAAATGAGTTTGGGAAAGAAGAGTGAAAACAATTTGGAAGAGGTATTGTTGGTGATTTAATTTACAGAAATAAAAGAAAAGAAATACAAATAATTACTCACCTTCTTTCCAACAAAAGCTTACCTTGAGTCTTTGCGACGATGTTACCTTGAAGTGGAGGCATTCAGCACATAGCCCATAAGATTTGAGTATTGGTCTCTTCCACATTACATCATCAAGACTACTTCAAGAATGAAATGATACAGAGAGAGACTCCATTCCATCGTCATGAGCTATCGGTGGCACTCGCAAAAGCAAGGCTCTTTCGATGCTTTAGACTCACTTGGAAGACAATTGTACCAAAAAGAAAAGTGAAGTAGTAAAGAAGAAGAAGAAGAAGAAGACTAAAAAGAAGTACATATACAGAAAAAACATCGATTCGATCTCATAACAATCAAAGAAAAGAAATAAATCTTACACCGGTGTCACTCCAGCTCAAGCTTCATTCTTGTTCTTCGATGAAAGTCTGATCTCCTCTTATTTACATAAATGAAAATTACATTACATGAAAAAGAAAAATAAAAACCTAAACTAAGAAATGGAAAAATAGTCTAAATCCTAACTCTGCCTTGGCGTCCACTTTTCAGCGCAGATACTGGCCTTTTATAGGCATAAACCCAGTAAGGAGGATCCTGGGGAGATCGGGGAGCAAACGCTCCCCCTAACTCCCCAAGATTGCCGCGAAAACGCGGCTTTTGCCGCGTTTCCGCGGCCAGGGTGTGGCCAGGTAGCCACACCCTGTTGGTGGGTCAGCTTGGTTTCGCCCTCTGACTTTATCTGGAGTTGGTTTGTCAGTTGGAGTCCCGGATTCTGACGAAATGGCCTTGGATTCTTGGCTTTAACCGATCGATTCTGAGAGGATTCTTCTCAACCAGTTTTTCACCTCTTGATTTTGCCCTGATTTACTTGGTGCGAATTAATTCTGATTTAATTCAGAATTTTGGTGGGCTTTGGGCTCATTTCTGTTCATCTCCTTAAAGATTGGGCCTGCAAATAAATTAAACAATTAATTAGGACAATGCGGGCTTTTATTCTATAATAAGTATGGACATATGATATTAAACATGCAACATTAGTGACCAATCAGCGACTCAGAGACTTCTTTTCTCAGTTTTTATTATTTTAGTGTTGTTGACACTTAAAAAAGACAAGATTCTTATTGGTCTGAACAATGTCTAAACTTGTTGACATTTAGAAAAGACAAGTGACAGGCAAGCTGACGACCAGTTTTCACCCATCTCCGAGGGACAGGGAAGCAACTTGGACTCCACTGATCCAGAAAGCAGACAGTGAACCCGGATTGTTTCTAAACAGACCTCAGCAGGTCTAAATATGCTAGCACTTAGCATCACATGAGCCCAAAGGGATAGCCTCGCCTGAGAGGCTAAAATCATCCAACTTCGCCTTGAAGCCATTCAAAGCCTCGCCAGGAAGCTAATTCATAGCTTCGCCAAAGAGAGTTAACTTCGCTTGAAGCCACACAACCGCGCAAAAGGATGTTCGGTATCTTCGCCACAGATGTTATCTAGCTCCGCTGAAGGGCTTTCTTCTGACTTCGCCAGGTGCGCCTTCCAGCTCCGCTGTGAGCTCAACGCGGTAGCTCCGCTGTTGGTCTGCTATGGTCAACCTTTGACCAAGCAAATCTCCAGATGAGATCAGATCTAATCAGATCAAATCCAATTAAGATCAAATCAGAGATCAAATTCGGCAGTTGATTGCCACGATCATTTGATTCTCTTAAAACGAGTAAGAGGATCAGGAGAGATCTTTTAATTATATGAAAAGAATCAAAACGGATCAGGAGGATCAACCGACCTGCCATTTCTAGCTTCGCAGAAGCTGATCCTAGCCTCACAGCAAGGCTACTTTCCAGATTCAAACAGGTTTGATTCAATCTGTTTCTATACTTTCAAGGACGATTATACCCTTGCTCTCCATATAAATAGGCCACCAGGGGCACAAGGAAAAGGACCACGGAGAGGCGCAAACGAAGACTCCACAAGCAGAGACTTCTTCACGACGCACCGTGCGTTCTTGAATTCAGAGACTTTATAGAGAATTGCTTCTCTAATCAGGGTGCTGATACCCTAATACCTTCTTCTCAAGGAATTTCCGAAACCAGGCGAGAAGGAATTCCTAATTGAAGGCGGTTTTGAGAAGTAGCAAGAGGGTTCTACCAACCTTCTATTCTCTGATTCCCGAATCAGGCGAGAAGGGAATCTTATCGCTCGCATCGTCAAAGGGACAAAGTGGTCGCGCGCTGACCAGACTCCTATCGGCACACTTCTCCAGAATCTCTGAGGAGATCTACTTGTAATCTTTTTAAGAATACTTGTAATTTAGCTCCTCAACTTTTTATTGTAAGTTTTCCCCTTGCTAATCAAATGGAAAACAAGATGGCGACTTCGCTGGGGATTGTATTCTCCACTGTTAAGAATCAAGTGTCACAATGCGACGAACAGACCTTCGGGTCTAACTCTGAATTCAGAAAAGCCGGTGCAGCCAGAGCCTCTCTGGCTAAATCTTCAAGGAAAGTCTCTGCGAAGACAGAAAAGGCTTTCTGCGAACCTACTGCGGTTCTCTGGCGCAACAAGGAAGCACGCCCGCAGTCCAAGTCCAATACTTTTGAGAACCTGGTCGTTCAATTCGACCAAGGAAGATTTGAAGAAGTCCTCTCTGGGGGTGGCCTAATGCTTCGAACACGGAAGCATAGGACGGTCTTCATGGCTAAGGTTTCGGAACAGAAACCAGAAGCAGAATTCTGCCAACACCCTCCAGCCTCGCGTGTGGCTAATCAGGTTCCTTGCGAACCTAAGTATCCTCTGTCAAAGCGGATGTGGAGGCCTAAACAGAAGTCTCTGGCCGAAGCTTCAGGCGTAGCTACGCCAAAATCGCGCCTTTCTCGCAAAGAAAAAGGCAAGATGCCTGTCTGTTCCAACAATGATGCCGACCATGAAGTCACGACGGCAATCATACCATCACCCAATTCAAGAACAGTAATGCCTTGTGTCAACCTCATTCATATGAGTAAAGCTACTGTAACTCAGCGTACTCACCGGGTCCATGACCGCGAAGCTAGAGCCAAAGTATTATCTAAGGCTAATCCCCTTCGCAGCAGCATAGCGGGTAAAGCTCCACAGCGTGCTCCGCTTTCCAGTGCGTCAAGCACTAAGTTCGCGCCTATTGGCAAAGCTAGAACTAAAGCGCTATTCAGTGCTAATCCTTTCTGCAGGGATAAAAGGAACAAGACATCGTCCTATGTGCGATCCAAAAGAGCCTCTGTGCTGGATTGTTTAGGCCTAAGTGGGTCTGATTTGCAAGAATTGTTGACAAATAAACAAACTTCTTCCTCCTGTTGTCAACAAGTGGGATGCCAGTTGGTGACAGTCCACTCGGTCCATTGCCGGTTAGCACCAATCTTCGCCACTTCTCCAGGCCGACGATCAGTTTTTGATCGACTGACGGTACAAGCCCCAATGAAGCATCGCAAAAGGAGCGTCTCGCGACATCCACCCTCTGCATCCGTCAACATGACCGGAAGAGGATGAGAGTTACGCAGGGGAAGACAAACACCTGACGACACCCCCTACAGCTTCCCAGATCCAGATTACAGCCCAGGCTTAGGCGAAGTCTTGGTGCATGAAGAAGGTGTTTTCCGAAACATCAGATCTAGGGTGGCGATACCCTACAATTATGAACAGCCTTCCTCCTCAACGGCCCTAGCCTCGCCAGAGCCCAGGAAATCACTCCAGCCATCGGATGAAGGAGACGAAGACAGTGGGTACGCCTCTTCGGCGACAGTTAGCTCAGTGCGAACAGACAGAGCGTCAGTCAATATGGCTGGTAACACTAACGACGACCTTCGTCAGCGTCTGGAAGCTCAGGAGCAAACTTCCAAAACCCAGCAAGAGGCCCTGGACAATATTCAACAGATGCTTGCTCGACTCCTCAGCAATCGGAATGACAATGATGCTGGGAGCAATCGCGATGAGGAGGAACATTTCAGCAATGAGCAGCCAAAGACGGAGAAATCCAAAGAGGGTTCTTCCTTAGACGCCGAAGTCCTTAAAGGCCTCCAAGCTCAAATCGCATCCCTGGCTCAGAGGGATGAATTAAAGAAAGTAGGGGCAGTCCGTCCTTACCCATTAGAGTGGAATTCGGTGCCATATCTACCGAAGTTCAAACCACCAACGTTGCATATGTATGATGGTAAGAGTTCACCAAATCAGCACATCTACTACTTCCGGTCACAGACTGGTAATGTTATAAGCAACGACGCTATCATGGCCAGGCTGTTCATTGGCACCTTAAAGGGGGTGGCATTTGACTGGTTCCAAAGTCTCCCTCCGGGCTCTATCAATTCCTGGATCGACCTGGAAACCCGGTTCCTCTCTCATTTCTATAAGGACGATACCGATGTGACCATGGACAAGCTCCTCTACACTATACAGAAGAAGGGCGAATCTGTCCGTGACTACATTGAACGGTTCAGAAACTTATCCTTGATGTGCCCAGCAGGGATGCCACTACCCATGCTCTTACAGACATGTAGGCACAATTTCCTAGATCAAATAGAAGTTCGCATGGGGGCTGTTAAGGCCCACACTTGGAAAGAATTGGTCGAACAAGCTGAGATAGCCGAAAAATCAGCTAAAAAGTTCGAACCATCTACCCCTAGAGGCAAATGGGGTATGAACAGTAAAGGACGTAGCGACCTACCGCAGTCTTCTCAAGCCAAAGGGAAAGAGACTATGTCTGTGGAATTGTCCGGGGACGTGCAGTCAAAGGCCAAGAAGAGTGGCTTCAATAATCAAGAGTCTAAGTTCCCTCCAAAACAGTACTCCTTCAAAGACGATTAGGTGGTCACGATATTCCATCTGCTCCGCAAAGGGAATAAAATAAAGCTACCAGATGGTCGGCGTCCCAATGAGATAGGACGCACAAACAATCCTAAATACTGTCTCTATCACAGGATGATTCACCATCCTACCAACAAATGCTATGTCCTCAAAGATAGAATTCAAGCCTTGGTCGACGCCGGGGTTCTGACATTGAAGACAGAGCAGAAGAAAGTCACTGCCAATATGGTGACCCTCGAGTTCAGCAAAACCCTAAAGGTCACAGTTCCTGACGGGACCTATCCAATTCCTGTGCCACGGTTGAAAGTCAGACATCCTTCAGCTATAACTCAAGATAATAAGGGTCTCGTTCCCTTAACATTGGAGACAGGGAAAGTCATGTGGATACACCCAGACCTCGTCCAAGACGTACAGCGGGATTCAAATGAGCCCAACTCAAAGGGCAAGTCTTGCAATGTCATCTCCATCCTGCCAGACGACGGCAATCTTACATCGGCTTCCCTCAGCGATTCAGAAGGAGAAAAGCATGCTTGCACAATGCAGGCCGACCTACCTCAACAGACGGGCACCCGATTTGGAAAATCATACTTGAGGCAGTATGAGAAGTCTACTGACGAGATACAACAGCAAACAACGTCAGTACAAATGCCAGCATCCACTCCAATCCCAACCAAGGGAAAAGAAAAGCCTAAGGAGGTACGGTTCGATCAGGTGTTGAAGAAACCATCAGGCCCAGGGCTTGACATGCCCTTTCGTTTTGATAAATTGGCTCAGCTGGCTAATATCCCAGCTCGTATTACAATACACGAGCTCCTTCGTCTCTCAAAAGAGACAAGAGAAGCACTTAGGGATGCGCTGGCTAATTCAGAATTATTCCTGACATATATGCCGAAAATCCCTAAGGATGACGCTCAGTCTTCTTGCCCTGAACGCCATCATGTGCAATCAACGGTACCTGCTATTACCTTCACAGCGGGGGATATGTTGGCAGATGTTCTTCGATTGAGCATCACAAATAGGTCCTAAAGGCAGGATCATTGCTGGCGTGGGGTTGTGTTTATCTCCCCACAGAATCATGTCCTTCCCAGAGCATTCTCCCTGATAGAGTCATGCTCCAATAATGTAGCAGAATATAATGCCCTGCTCATTGGTCTTCAGCTCGCCCATGGAATAGGGGTACGCTACCTCGAAGCCTACGGTGATTCAAAACTGATTATCAATCAGGTTAAAGGCGAATATGAAGTTCGCCACGAGGATTTGGTGCCTTATTACCACACGGTCGTCGAATTGGCTAATCTATTTGAAGGCTTCTACATCGGGCACGTGTCTCGATCTCAAAATACCAAGGCGGATGCTCTTACTGCATTAGCAACAACACTAGCCTTGTCAGCCGACACTGAGTATCACCTCGCAGTGGCAACTCGACATCTTGTATGCTCTAAGCATATGTTAAGAACCCGAGAAGTCTATAATGTCTCCGCGGATCTTGAGCCGAAAGATTGGCGATTCCTCTCATCAACTATGCTTTACATGGTCTGCTGCCAGACGATCCTAAAGAAGCGGCATCTATCAGACGAAGGTCTCTCCGTTTCTACTACAATCCAACTCTGAAGACACTTTACCGTCGTTCATATGACGGTGTCCTCCTCCGTTGCCTTTCTAATTCAGAGGCACAGGAAGTACTTAAAGAAGCACACGACGGCATTTGCGGAGCTCATCAGCCAGGTCCAAAGCTTAAAGACAGGTTGCATAGGCTTGGATATTATTGGCCAACTATGATAGCCGATGCCATCCAATATGCGCGAAGGTGTAAAGCGTGTCAGATTCATGCGGACTTCATACACCAGCCTTCGGAGTTGCTCCACCCGACTGTTGCTTCATGGCCATTTGAAGCATGGGGAATAGATGTCGTAGGACCAATCAGCCCCTCTTCGACAAGAGGTCACCGGTTTATCCTGGCAATAACCGATTACTTTTCAAAGTGGGCAGAAGCTATACCATTGGCTGAAGTAAAAACCCCTAATGTGGTTAATTTCATTAAACACCATGTCATCCATCGATTTGGTGTCCCTAGGCGGATCATCCACGACAACGGTCCCCAATTCATAAGCCAAGTATTCTATCGGTTCTGCGATAAATACCGAATTCAGAATGTGGCTTCGACTGCCTATAATCCCGCCGCTAATGGCTTGGCGGAAGCATTCAACAAAACAATCATCAAGCTACTCAAGAAGTTCGTCTCCTCGAATAAGCGAGATTGGGACGAAAAGCTTGGTGAATGTCTTTGGGCATACCGAACCACGGTTCGGACACCGACAGGCAATACGCCTTTTCCCTGGTGTACGGGTGTGAAGCAGTCATCCCGTTGAAAATCCAGATGCCATCATTGTGAGTCTCTCTGACCACTAAGATCACATCAGAGGACAATGATTGGTTGCGTCTTCAAGAGCTCGAAGCCCTAGATGAGAAGCGACTATAAGCTCAGCAACATATTGAGCTGTATCAAGCTCGAATTTCAAAAGCTTTCAATAAGAAGGTCAAGCAAAGAGTCTTCCAGAAAGGAGACCTGGTTTTAGCCATCAGACGACCGATGATTATGACGCACAAGACCAAAGGCAAATTTCAGCCTAAATAGGAAGGACCGTTTGTGATAGAAACAGTCTATTCAAATGGAGCATACCGTCTTATGACTTCAGATGGCGACCTACTCATGATGCCGATCAATGGCAAGTTCTTAAAGAAGTATTATCCCTGATTAAGGATCCTTCTTATGATCAAGTTAACATTACACCTCTGATCAAGACCTTCATATCCAAGGAACACGCAAAGAGAGCCTTTCTCTTCCTCCAAGCGAGATCGCAACCATAAACCAGTAGGAACCTTGCCATACACTGGTTGTCTCAAAGCAGAATCGAGTTACGCATACGCTAACCAAATGATCTAACATCCTTAACGATTAAGGATAGAGGAAAATGTTGGCCTTTAAGCCCAACATAAGTCCTCGACAACTCATCATGCTGAGGGGAATAGCATGGCTAGCCCGACTCAAATGGTAGTTGGTAAAGGCATATCAAACCCGTTGACAGCTGAGGATTTGCTAAAAATCCTAAGGGACCTGTTCCCATTTGATTCCCTCTCCAAAATCACTTACCAATTCTCATCCATAGAATGGTAAGACCACATATACATTTCGCTGTTACGTTAACATTAAACCTATGACAGTGATTCCCTCGTTTTCCCCGTGAAAATTAGCCCTCCAAAATAACTTACCAATTCTCATCCTTAGAATGGTAAGACCACATATACATTTAGCTGTTACGTTAACATTAAACCTATGACAGTGATCCCCTCGTTTTCTACCAGTGAAAACGAGACCCTTTCTCAAATTCCATTATGAACCTTGAGCTTGGTGGCGTCAATCGGTTATGTCATTGCGACCTCTGAACCAGCAGAAAGCCGAGTCTCAACCCCGAGCCCTGTTGACATTTACAAAAGACAGGTCTCGATACTTGTTGACATTTACAAAAGACAAGTATCACCAACCTTGAGCTTGGTGGTGTCTCAATCGGTTATGTCATTGCGACCTCTGAACTAGCAAACAGCCGAGTCTCAACCCCGAGCCCTGTTGACATTTACAAAAGACAGGTCTCGATACTTGTTGACATTTTCAAAAGACAAGTATTACCAACCTTGAAGCTTGGTGGCTCCTCAACCAGTTATGTCATCGCGACCTCTGAACTGATAGACTGCCAAGTCTCAGTTTTCAATCCAGCAAAGGACTATTCTCTCAAATGGCTGCAATACAATTTGGAACCGACAATTCAGAAAGTGGAACAATTTTGGAGATTCGACGGGGAGTCAAAACAAAAATTATTATTATTTTCATCGATTCCAAAAGGATGGGATACATGGAGGCACATATATTACGACCTACGGGCGCACATTATAAGATCTGATCCGCTCTTCAAGGGAAGCCAGCCTCGCCCTCCTATCATTAGCAGCCCGGACAAGCGCCTGCGATCTCAGCTCAGCCTCATTAAAGTTCGTCGCCTGGGCCAAACGAGCTTCGACCTCAACCAAGGTTGCCCTCTGAGCTAACTCCTGCCGCGAGAGTTCGTCACTTTGAGCCTTAAGCTGCTCAAGTCGCGTAGTCTCTTAAGACGCACTGGTTCAGCCCTGGATAAGAGAAGATTTGCCTTCCTGATCATCTCCTTGGCCTTCCCAATTTTGTCTTCAGCGTCAAGAAGAGCACTGTGGAGGCGTCAATGGCATTCCCAACCTCTACCTTCCTTGTCTCCAAGGATTTCAAGTCAGAAGAAATAGCCTTAGCAACCTCCTGAGCAGCAAGATGGGCTTCATGCATTTGAGCGACAAGATGCGCACGCTGCTCACTAACCGAAGACTCCAGGTCTGAGCAGCTAAGACGGCGCCATTCCTCTACGTCCCTCTCAAATTGATCTACCAGGAGTTCCAAGACAGTGGCCTGGTGATACCCTTCAAAGTCCCGAATACTTGCAATACTGCAGGAGAGGACCACCTTTAAAGTTGAGAACGACATAGTCGAACCTTTCAAGACCAGATCAATGGATCGCCCTAAGCCTTTATAAAGCTATCGACTATGTCACCTATAAAATCATTTTCAACCTCGGCCACTTCTGGTAGACAGACAGCCTCAGAAAAATTCACCAGCCTGGTTGACACCACTGTGGAAGGAACGGCGGGAACACTGGCTGTAGCAGCATGACAGGTCATCAATGATCTCGGCGGAGTCTTCATTGAAATCAGTACACTAGTCACCGCTGAGGTAGGACTAGTGACCATCTCCTAAACAGCAGGCTCAACCACCAGGGTTGGGGAAGTAGGGCTTGTAATCACTCTCAGCTCCGCACCTGGCACAGCTGACGGCGCCTCACTCGTTGATATAGTTGGGAGTGAGGACACCTCCGGGACTATCACCCCTTCAACCTCTTTTCCTTCGGCTAGCTCAGGCCGATAAGGGGGCAGATCACCATACATCGCATCCAACACAGCAGCATCCGCCGCGGTCAAAGTGCTCATGTCACCCTTTGACCCCTCAGGAAGATCCTCCGGTTCCCTTGAAGTTGACGCACCCTGAGGTGGAACACCTGCAACAAAATTATGTTCAGGCAAGACACAATCAAAAGTGAAAGCCAAAGGTCGGAACAATACCAAAGGTTGATGTCGCTTCAGACATCTCGGCAGCCGCATCGGTCTCTACGGGCCCCATTGGAAAGTCCTTTGCGGAGTCAATACGAATGACCGGCCCGCTTTCGCTTGCCGAATCTTCCGTAGACCACCCAAAAGAGCTTGACGCTACAGGACTTCCTTTGAAAGTCCCGACGCCCGAAGGACCAACGTCAGCTGCATCACCTCCGGATTCCTCCGGGAAGGCAAAATAGCCGGCCTCATCACCCTCGTTGTAAGCGAACAGAGGATCATAATGTTCCCCTTGTTCTCCGATGGCCTCAGCTCTCGGCTCGTCACCGCCTCAGCTCCTACATCACGAAGCAGAAAATAAGCGGTCCGGAACACATAGAAGATAAATTACAAAGACGAAGCTGATCTTACCTAAGTCCGGAGCAACTTCACCAGTAGTCTGTTCAGCAACCGACGGTTCAACTACTAATGGGGCAGCAGGAGGAAACGCTGCAGAGGGTTCGCCCTCTACAACAACCGTAGGAGCTTGGCGACGGGGCTTCTTCACCAACTCCTTCCTACGAGACCCACCTGTCTGTTTGCGCTTAAGAGGAACGTCAGAATCCTCCTCCTCCATTTCTCCTACATGTCTTGGGGGAACTGTCCCCATCACGCCAGAACCGGCTGCAGAAGCCCGGCACCTGTCTCCGCTTCAAAGCGAGGACTTTCTGCATCTGAGGCTTCGCTGTCATCCACAGCAACGAATTTCTCCATGCCTGGGACACGAACCCTCTTACCTTCCCTTCTCTCAGAGACCTTTCGTTTTAGCCGCTGAGAAATTAACTTCACACCAGAACTGTTAGCCTTGAATCCAAGGGGTGTGGAGTTGAAAATTGCATACCACTGGTAGAAGCACAGGGTCATTAGAAGATTGGGAGTCCTCAACGGCGTACGCAGCCGCGCCCCAGTACAGCCTGTAATGAAGAATCGCCAGGCACAGGCTCCATCAATGAGACTCCCCATGAAAGCCAGATTGAGATTTGGGTTGCCCACATACAGTTGGTCATATCCAAACTGTCGAGTAAACTGACTTGGAACATAGGGCTCCAAATAGCAGGTGTCCCCGCTTCTATACAATAAATGTGAGGGCCGGATGCTGACCAGCCACTCAAAAACTCTTCGGCTCAGGGACGACTGCCCCTCCCCCGCATCTTTGAACTCTTCCCCATAGCCTGCACCCCGAATACGGGGAAAACAGCGGAAGAGACTATAGACGTCATAGCAACGTACTAATTTACGGGCCTCAGCCACGTAAGTTTTTTGCCATGAGCATCCTTCGAATCGGCAGAGGAGCGCCATTCGAACATCTTGTGGGAATCCACTCCAGCTTCAATCAAGAAGGACAATGCAGGGCGAACCACGCCATCAAGTAAGTGTACGGCAGACCTATCCTAGGATTAGGACCGTCGCGAGGCAAAATGGCCCCCTTTCCACGCTTCGTTACTGGCGGCCTGCAAAAGCCTCCGTTAAGGCGCGAAGGCCTCTCTGGATACAGCACACCATGGCCAGAAGAAGACCCAGAGGACAACCATGAACCAAACGAACAGCGGGCAGCAAAACATTTGGATGAACGACGTCACCCGAAGAAGACGGCACCACGCACCTCTTCAGCCAGACTGTCAAGAAGCCAGCCAGCAGTGCCTTCCGAGACATCGGCCGGCGAGCCTGATGATGGAAACTCTGAAGGACATCACCCTTCTCATAAGGACCATCGTCTTCCTTCACAACTAGATCCCCTTGGAAGTGCTTTGCATCCGGTCAAAGATGACTTTATCAACAACTCCACAGTGAGCCGCTTCAGGAGTGTTCTCCATATCTGGGAACAAATAATCTCCCCAGCTCTTCAAGCTACAGGAGGTTCCCTTACTGCCCCCATGCATACTAGAGCAAATGTATAAGTGGCACATTAACTCCCGGTAAGTCTCAAACAAAGTAGGCTCTTGCTTCTCCAGAAGCGTCAATTCTGCCTCCCACGGGAAGTATTCTTCATATGAAGAGACCCAAAAGGCAGAGCAAAGACTTCCCATATCTCACGCAAGGCCATACCCAATTCGCCAACAGGGGTGAAGAAAGTCCCTGAAGCTGGGCAATACAATTCAAAGATGGCGTAGAAGCACGCCACGTTCATCTCAATACCGTAGCAGGTCGCCCTGACGGCCTCATAGAGGTTCAGCCTCTCCAAATCCTCCTCGAAATGAGCGAGGATGTATACAGTTAAATCCCTCCACCATGCCTTCGGAGGGTGAATCCAGCCTGGAGTCCTGAAGTCAGTGGCTGGGTAGTTCCCATTGACCTTGCAGAATCGATTGCCAAAGGTTAGCGCCACTGCAGGATTTTCTCCCACTGGGATCTCTCGCGACACATTCCCAGGATGTAGACCCATTATGCAACAAGGAGGCCCCGCTCTTACATAACCAGGAGACTGAAGCATCAATTTTCCTATGTGGACAGAGTCAGTACTCCGGCTCACTTCCCACGACATCTTCCGAGCCTGCGTCACGCACTGGAAGGAAGACAAAGAAAAATTTCGCTTGTTGACGGAAGGTAGAACTTCTCACCATCCAACTAGAAAATCCACTGCCCTTCCCTGCCAGTAGTTGGTGATCAGGTCTGGTGCGGCATCCCCGAACATGAAGTCGGGCTTCCTATAAGTTCAACGGTCAATATCTTCAAGGGGAGCCGTAGTCAAAATACTCCTCGTGGTGTATTGATCACCACCATAAATAAGCGTGTCTCGGACGAGAGAGCTCCCCTCACTAAACAGAGAAGCCTGCCCTTGAAATTGCAGGCTGATATTGCCGTCCAATCTCCTGGTCATCCCGAATAAGCTGTTCTGAGGACCAGGAGTGTAGTGCACTGCAGAAGCAAAGAAGAATCATGATTAGTTCATCAGCCAAGTAAAGACACAAGTTTCACCAAGGCATAACCTCACCCTTTGAGCGAAGCTAGCAAGGCAACAGCTTCAACAAAGCTTAGCCTCACAGTCAAGTCCGCGTTTCGCAGAAAATGTCCAAGTGTTAGCTTCGCTTCGAAAAGCTTAAGCAGAAGGCGGCACAGCCCTGAGGACTAACTTCGTCAAAAGGGCATTATGGTCAAAAATTATCATTAGTCCTTTGCGGCCATGATTGAGGGGACAGACCCATATCCTGTTGTTCAACAGGATGAAGACAGTCTAAGGGATAGCTTCGCCTAGAAGCTTAAAGAAGAACTCTTCAGTTCTTGAATTCCCGTTCGAGAAAATAAGGGAAATGCAGGGAAATGGATTCCCTAACAATACCAGATCATAATTTGATCATTTTTGGGTTCATCCAAAGACAGCCAGACATCGGCTTTAAAGGAGAGATGGTAGTCTCTAATCGAAAGGGAAAGATCCCTACCGGCGATTGGTCGTTCGATGACCGGAGGAGGAGAAGGACCCTCCGCTGTAGAAGTTGCGACCTCTTTTCCCGCTCGTCTCTTGGGCTCCATTGAAGAACTATGGAAGTTCTTGAATTCTTGAATAAGAAGGAAAGAAGTAGAAGAAAGAGTCAAAGTTCCCTGAAAATTTCAAACAAAGAGGTCTGCTCTTTCTCAACCCAATTGGCTTTTATAGGCCAATGAGCGCCTGAAACGATGCCTTTAAAATAGTACAGGCTGTCGTTTCAAATTAATTTGAAACGGCGCCTAAAGCGCCTTCCCGAGAAGCGCTGATTCAACCACTAAGGGCTAACTTCGCCACAAGTCAAATGCGGACTTCGCACAACAGGATTGCCTTAGCTTTGTTAAAGGCATAGGCCAAACTTCGTAGATATGCTAGCTTCGCTGGAAGCTCGTTCTTGTTTTAATCCTATCTCACATGGAGTTTACCTCCGATAGCCGAATTCAAGATGAAGGCAAGGCGGAAATCAAATGAGCAGAAATGAACTTTCATTGATTTAAAAGGAAAGGTACATTGATATTACATCAAGGTTGTGTTTCGTACAACAGATTCAGTTGCTCAGCAAAATCATTTGCGCAAAAGCATACAATGGTTTTATCTGCTTCAAGCCAGACCAACTAGACACGAAAGGCCTTCCTCCCGCGCAAGGCTGTAATCCTTCACATAAGGATAGATGGTGCCACCAGGACAGATGGTGCCACCAGGACAAGGTCAGTGATCTCACAGGTGACGTCCGCTTTCCCGAAGTGGATCATCTCAGATAAGCGACCACCAGCCTCGCCTCAAAAGGGATCATCTCGGATAAGCGACTGCCAACATCCTCTGGGACACGCATCAGCTGCCCCAGTTTGTTCCTCTTGCTTAAAAGTAAAGCTTCAACTGGGGAAGCATAAGGCAACTTATCGGTCTCTTTCATCAAGTCACAAAGTTGGCGAACATAGCTCACTGCAATGCAAATCAGAACAGATTAGCAGTTAAATACGGGAGAAGCTGCAAAAACACTAAGTCAGATTCTTTGGGCGAAGCAATCCGATTTCAGTTAAAGTAGAGGATAAGCCTCGCTTGCACAGCAGTGATAGGCTAGCTTAGCAAACGCCTAGTCCTAGCCTCGCCTATATGGCTAAACCAGACTGATCCTGAGGGACACAGTCTTAGCCCCACCTATATGGCAAGGCTGGTTCAACCTTGAAGAAACTAAGTCCCAAGTTCTGCCTGTGTAGCGGACTTAACATGCAGTGATCTTTCTCTGATCAAGTCAAGTTGATAGCTTCGCTGGAAAGCTATGCTGAAATCCTTAACATGCAATCAGCCAATTGCAAAATGAAGAACAAGGGAAACTAATCCCTGAAGCAGCTGTTAAAGCTAAATTAAGGGAGATAAATTTCCTAAACTTGGTGAAGTTGTTGAATGATCAAGACTTACCGTCCTTGGCCGGATAATTACCAGAGTGAGCATTCCCACTAGTTCAGAGATCTGAGTATCTCTCTCAACTAAGAGAAGAGAAGAAGAGCAGATCATTTCTCTTCAGAGGACCTCAAGTGTCCTATTTATAGGCCTCATGGCCTGAGCGTTGCCGCCTCAAGCATGGAAGCACGAGCGCATTTAAGGCATTTACTGCACCTTGAGAAAAGGGACGGTTTCCCTTAGAACCGTGCAAAGGAAGAAACGTCTCCCTCATAAAGGCACTCATGGCGCCTTGAAGAAAGGGAATATCCTCCCTTGAAAACGCGCGAGGAAAGAATATCTCCGTCGATCAGTGCGAGAGAAGAAGTAATCCTTCTCGTAACCGGCCCACGGCAGTTGGCCTGGAAAAGCAACAGATGTTCCAGAGCGAACCTACCTAGCCGCGAAGCTACCCAGACGCGAGTCTACATGATTCCTCGACGAATCTACATCTTAAAGCAGGATTCAAAGCGAAGCTGGACTCAACCATCATGGCGACGTTCATACTCTACACACCACCAATCAAAGCAGTTCAAAGTATTTCAAAGTCTGAGCTATCGCAGACTTCTGAAAACTTTGAAGGGGGTCTTGTTGACACTTAAAAAAGACAAGAATCTTATTGGTCTGAACAATGTCTAAACTTGTTGACATTTAGAAAAGACAAGTGACAGGCAAGCTGACGACCAGTTTTCACCCATCTCCGAGGGACAGGGAAGCAACTTGGACTCCACTGATCCAGCAAGCAGACAGTGAACCCTGATTGTTTCTAAACAGACCTCAGCAGGTTTAAAGATGCTAGCACTTAGCATCACATGAGCCCAAAGGGATAGCCTCGCCTGAGAGGCTAAAATCATCCAACTTCGCCTTGAAGCCATTCAAAGCCTCACCAGGAAGCTAATTCATAGCTTCGCCAAAGAGAGTTAACTTCGCTTGAAGCCACACAACCGCGTAGAAGGATGTTCGGTATCTTCGCCACAGATGTTATCTAGCTCGCTGAAGGGCTTTCTTCTGACTTCATCAGGTGCGCCTTCCAGCTCCGCTGTGAGCTCAACGCGATAGCTCCGCTGTTGGTCTGCTATGGTCAACCTTTGACCAATCAAATCTCCAGATAAGATCAGATCTAATCAGATCAAATCCAATTAAGATCAAATCAGAGATCAAATTCGGCAGTTGATTGCCACGATCTCTTGATTCTCTTAAAACGAGTAAGGGGATCAGGAGAGATCTTTCAATTATATGGAAAGAATCAAAATGGATCAGGAGGATCAACTGACCTGCCATTTCTAGCTTCGCAGAAGCTGATCCTAGCCTCGCAGCAAGGCTACTTTCCAGATTCAAACAGTTTTGATTCAATCTGTTTCTATACTTTCAAGGGACGATTATACCCTTGCTCTCCTTATAAATAGCCCACCAGGGGCACAAGGGAAAAGGACCACGGAGAGGCGCAAATGAAGACTCCACAAGCAGAGACTTCTTCACGATGCACCGTGCGTTCTTGAATTCAGAGACTTTATAGAGAATTGCTTCTCTAATCAGGGTGCTGATACCCTAATACCTTCTTCTCAAGGAATTTTCGGAACCAGGCGAGAAGGAATTCCTAATTGAAGGTGGTTTTGAGAAGTAGTAAGAGGGTTCTACCAACCTTCTATTCTCTGATTCTCAGAACCAGGCGAGAAGGGAATCTCATCCTCGCATCGTCAAAGGACAAAGTGTCGCGCGCTGACCAGACTCCTATCGGCACACTTCTCCAGAATCTCTGAGGAGATCTACCTGTAATCTTTTTAAGAATACTTATAATTTAGCTCCTCAACTTTTTATTGTAAGTTTTCCCCTTTGCTAATCAAATGGAAAACAAGTGTTTAAAGAATAGTGTATAGTGTTGAAACTCAATGTTCCCCACACACAAGATTTTGCACATGATTTTTCTAAAGATATTTTCTCCTATATACAAATATTTTTAAACATATTTTAATACTTACAAACTCTATTTCATATAGTATACCAAGTCTTGATCAAAATTAATTTGAAAATTATTAAGATCTTCAAAACCATTTTCAAAAGTACTGTTTTTGGCCTGTTGCGGTCGACCAGACGGTCGACCGGATTGTTGGCCCAAAGGCCCATCACTCTAGTTTTGATGATGATCAACTCATGAAGTTATGATTACTAATGATCTTGTGTTTAATTAGTGACAGATTCATTATCAAGATCTTAGTAGGTGTGGAGCTTCAACAAAGGATTTAAAGACAAGTTGGAAGCTAGCACCGTTGATTCACGAGCCCATGCATCAAGAACACATCTAGAGATGAGCTCGGTGGATTGCATGTGAACCAAGTCAAGAAGATGAGAAGCCTTCAAGTGAGACTTCAAGAAGATGAAGACTTGTGTCTAGGTATAAGATTTTGTTTTGTTTAGTTAAAATGTAAATGATAGATAGTTGGTGGATTGCTCAAGTCATATCACACACACACTCTTGATAGAATTTTCATTTCATAAAAGATTTTCTTGTTAACAAAAGATTTTCATTGTGACAAAATTCTATTTGGTTCTTGTATTTCAAGTTTGCATATCTTATATCCAAACCATGTTTAGTGCTTTATGTCAAAAACTAGATATTTCATCTTGATTGTGTAGTGGATCATATCCATACACACTATGCTTTAAAGTATATCTTGTTTTTGTATTTGATGAAAATTTGAAATACATTTTGTTTTAGAAAAACAGTTTTTATTATGAGCCAATATTTCCAAGTTACAAAATAGTCAAATCTTTAATAACATGCCTTGATTTTGTGCAAGCATGTCTATATCATAAAACTATTTTTGTAGAATTTCTAAGTATTTATGGGATTTTTTTATTAAGCCAAAAAGACCAATCTTTAATCCCAAAATTTTCAGGTTCTGGCAGTTCTGATTTTTCAGAACTGACAGTGGTCGGTCGACCGGACGTGCACAGACGTGCACGCCTGTGTGCACTGGAGAACGGTCGACCGGACCGGTCGACCGCTTCAGAGAGCTTTGCTCTCAGGAAATCTCGGTCGACCGGGCCGGTCGACCGACAGAGAGTTTACTCTCTTCTCCAGTTGCTCGGTCGACCGGGTCGGTCGACCGGAGGCTGCAACGGTCGGATTTTGACCGTTGCCGGTCGACCGGACCGGTCGACCGGAAGCTCTGACAGAGCCCAACGGTCAGATTTTTCTGGCCTCTATAAAAGGGGGTTTTGTCATTGTTTTGAGCTAAGATTTTTGGAGACCTTAGAGCTAGTTTTTCCCAGTCTTTCTGAAGGTTTTTCTCCACAAAAATTAGAGTCAATACTTCCAATTAAAAGGAGAGTTTTATCAAAGAGTGTAAAAGAGATTTTCTTGAGTTTTTCACTAAAATTCTTTCCTTGCTTTCTCACACAAACACTTGAGCATCCATTGAGCTATTCATTCTATAGGAGTGTTTTTTGTGAGAGGATTTTAGGTGATCAAGAGTTGTGATCACCAAAGTTCATCTTTGTTCTTTGAGAAGGCGGACGGTTGTGTTCGCGGTTTGTTTCGGGTCCTAGGAGGACTTGGTGTTGTTGGGTCCTAGTGAGGACTTGTAGCTTGAGGTGCGCCCTCGACGAGCCGGTGGGCTTGTGGTGTGTAAGGGACTTTGGGAGTCCGAGGGCTTGTAGGTGTTGCGGCACCAAGGAGAGATCCGGTTGGATCGTGCATAGTGGAAATCCTTCGTGTGTCGAAGGCGGGGATGTAGAGCAAGTGTGCTCGAACCTCGAAACAAACCCTTTGTGTTGTGATTGCTCACTCTTGCTCTCTCTCTTTCTCTTTATCTCTTTTAATATCTTGCATTCTATTATTTTTCTATCTTTAATATGCTTGATATACCCTTGCGCTTAATGTTATATAATTGCTTGGGATTGATTGTCTAACACTAGTATTCAACCAAGAGAGCCAACGCGGCACCTCAACCCATTCAAGGGGAATCTAGAGGAGCTGTCCAGAGCCTCGCAAGGGGAATTCGGCAACACTCTTGTGTTATACATAAGTGTTTAATTAAAAGAAGTTTTATTTGGTCATCTTAGTTTTAATTCCGCATTATTTGTTCATTTTGACCATTAGATTAGCCATCACCTATTCACCCCCCCCTCTAGGTGATCTTACAATTGGTATCAGAGCCAAGTGCTCTGATATTGGGTCTAACAACCTAGAGTTAAAGATCCTCCTTTAGGCTAATCACAATATTTTGTACACACACCATGGACTTCATGTCACCACCCACCTTTGACACTCTTAACATCCAAAATTTGGAAGGTTATGATGTCTTTGTTCCTCAAAGGACTTGGCATTAGTGTATATCTTGCCAAACTATTAAAGAATATTGCTTAAATGGTAAGAACATTGAGGCTAATGCAAAAGCCCTTCATGCTATTAAGTCAACTCTAAATGATGATTATTTATCTAGGGTTTCTAATGTTAATCGGCTTTTGTAGTATGGAACATCATCACCTCCCTCGGCGAAAAGATCTATACTATGCGGGGAGTGACTCGGACGTTGAAGCGACACCTCCAACGCATGCTTTTGGTCCAGGGATGACCCCCTGAGGTATTTCCGAATCCGATGATGAGGATATGTCATATGATGAGCTTAATACATTTTGCCAATTATTGCTGAGAAATATGACATGATTAAAAAGAATAATAAAAATTTGAAAAAGGAAATTGCTTGCATGCATAAGGAACATGACTCATATAGAAATACATTGCATGCTTAGAAAAAGATAATGAAAGTTGGAAAAAGAAATTTGATTGCTTGCATGTAGAAAATGATTCTTTTAGAAATAAACTTGCATGCTTAGAAAAGGAAAATAAAGATTGAAAAATGAGAATGTCTCCTTGACTGCTAAATTGAATGATTTATGTGAAGGGAACCTATTTTGAAAAATAAGATTGATTTGGTGGAAAAATAAAAGAAGTTGTTTTTCAAGAAAATAAATCTTTAAAAAAGAAAATTTGTTGAAAAAAGAAAAGGATAATGTTTTTCAAAGAAAAAGAAAATGACTCTTCATCTCATCATGCTTTTCATGCCACCACTAATGAGATTAAAAATTTGAAAAATAAAATGATAATTGAGCTCTAATTTGAGCTCATGTGCATTCAATCATACTAGATTGGAATCCTTATTTCAAAAGAAACAAGTTCTCATACTCATGCACATTCACATCATGCACATGCTTATGATGCACATCATGCTCACACTCCCACTCATAAGTATGCTAAGGGTACACATGTACACATTGTGGCCGCAAAGGCCATCTAATAAATTTTGTTATGAAAGGTTAAATGTTCTTATTTTTTATAAAAATAAAAATGCTTGGGTTCCTTACAAGACTAACCCCATAGGACCCAAGAAAATATGGTACCAAAACCCCCACCTTTTGCTTGTGATGTAGGTGAGGGCTCTTCAAAACGTGAGCGGGATGTACCTTGGTAGTGGATGCACTTGGACATGATGGACATACTTTTGGGTTGCATCGCTATCAAGGAGCTTGGTGGATCAACCACCATGCTAGGAGCTTTGGAGTTGGTAACAATTTCTAAACTCCTATTTCATTTATGTACATGCTTGTTCATTCATAATATTCATAGCATGTTCATATTTTAAGATATTTTTGGTGCTTCATGTGGTATATACTAGTTTAAGTGTAGTTTCTATCAAAACTTGTATTATACATGTACAAATAGTGAACTACAATTGACTCATACATATTTGAACTTCATGCTCATTTGTATCCACTATATGCATGTGTATAGGCTAGTTTGATGATTCGGTCATTTATACTTGTTATGCCTATCTTTGATCTTACTTCATGTATATGTGTTTTTAATTCAAATCTAATAAATATACATGTATACCCTTGAGTCATTTGCCTTCATGCAATATATATTGGACTCTTTCATATTGGGATATGTATGCATATTGTTAGAATTGGATAAATCATACATATACATGAAGATTAGTATTTTAAATAAATAAAAAAAATATGATTTTTCATGTTTTGATTTGTATTAAAGATTAAAACATGTGTAAAACAAAATGTGATTTATGATCTTTTTGAGCTGAATGACTATTTTCATAAGCATTGCTAAATATAAATACTTTATGAAAAATATATGATTTGTTTTAATGAAAATAAGATTTTCATGAGATTCATGCTTCACCTTCTATTTTCATGAAAATATCATTACATAACCTTTGAACACTCATCTTTTATGATAAAAGATAATTTTTGAGCTTTATGGACTATGAGTGCTTGAACTTTATGTATTAGTATTATTCATGGAAAACATTTGACTTTGTATTTTTGAAGGATCTTATAACTAGTTTGTCAAAAATCATTTAAACTAGTTATCTATTCTTCAATTTGATTCACATGATCCTATTTGTAATCATATGGATAAATTCTTTTGTATTTTCAAAATTTAATTGATGCTTCATGAATTGAATATTAGTTTAAATGTTAGCATTTGTCAACACTTGGATTTATACTTATACACATTATGGATCACAAATAAATCTATATATGATTGGGTTTTGAATGCTTATTTGTGCCATTAGGTGTGTTAGTATAGCCTAATTTTGATGATTATTACATTTTAAACTTGTATTCCCTTTTTGGATTTATGCTATGATCATATGCCTTCATTTCATGTATATGTTTGTCTTGCCAAAATATTAAGATATACTGGATACTTCTTGAGTCATTTGCCTTTCATGCAAACCTATATATAGACTCAAAGTGTTTTAAGGATATGTATGTATACTTAATGTCTTGTCAAAACATACATATATCTTGAAATATAAATTTTTGTTTTTATAAAAATTTTGTAATTTTTCAATAAAATTTTGTGATGGATTTCATGATTTCAAAATTTTAAGGAATATTGAGTTTTATTGCTATTTTTCATGATACCATGTTCCACATAACACTATCACACTCACTTCTTTTTGATATGGACTTTATGAATAGAGTGCTTTTAGTGCCTTGTGTTTCATTGATATTTCATGAAAAATTTTGACTTATTCCTTGATTGAAGGATTCCGTACTAGTTGTTAAACACCTTCATTTACTAGTTCAAATTCTTCATGCGGTCGATTTTAATGATATATACACTTAATCTAATTTTCAATTGGTATCATTAGATATTTTCAATTGGCATCAATTGATTCATGTTGTATATACTCATATTTTGTTCTTCATGTATGTATGCATCTACTTCAATTGATATTATCTTTTCATACATATATGTGATCTTTTGTGCTTGATTCACACACAATATTATATACTATATGTTTGCTTATCAAGATTTTGTTTTTTTAAAAAAAAATATATTTGATATGAACATGTGTTTTGTATTGCCTATATGCAAGGAGAGCCTAACATCTCTCTTACATATAGATTCATGTTGAGTGTATTGTGTATTGAGGAGCTTAACATCTCTTCTTTATATGGTACAC
>JAVJIF010000862.1:0-107301 GCA_038442645.1 Agave tequilana | reverse complement strand
AAGGAAGAATGTTGAAGAGATAAATTAATCATTTCAGAAAAAACTTATTAATATTCTACTCAGATTCATTAAGAATATAATACGGGGGGATCGCAGTCACCTTTAATCTGAGAAAAGAAATAACTAGGTTTTGAAATGAAATAAATAGAAACAAAATTAGGGTTTAGGGAGAAAAAAGAAAATGATAAATTTGAGCTTTGCACCCCTTGCACGGGTTTCACACCCCAATCTTAAGAACTCAAGCTTCACAAAATATAAACTGGAAAAGTTTTATTTAATAATGTCTACCAATAAAAAGTACTGAGGTCTATTTATAGGCTTTACAAAAGGACGCCACTCGAATGTAAGTGATATGATACTAAACACAATAAAAGTAACTAGACTCAAAAATAAACTAAGACAATAGAAGACAACTAGCACTTGTGTGATCTCCCTATCAGATCTCTTTGGTGTATATTGAAAAAAGATAGGGACATAATTGATATTTAATTATAAACTGGGATTTTCTTGTGTTTAGCTAGTTAACAAAGGACCGCTATGTCATAATCCCTTCTTTTGCTTGATCGGATGAATGACGAGTTATCTTCTTGGTTAAATTAGTCCTATCATATTTTTTCTTAACTGCTTTAGTCCTAGCTTACTAGTCTACTCTTACCCTAGCAGTATTAGAATTGAACACAGAGTAGGGAAAAATTCTAAATTCTACCCAGACATAAAGCATCAGTGTGTGTGAAACACACACAAAATAACATGGTCAGTAATTGGGTGATTACCTAACAATACAAACATCACCACCTAAAATAAAAATGTCTAATAGCAAGATATATCATATTAACAAGCAGCACCTTTAAATACAATCCTGTCAATCCTAAGAACTGCACCTACTAAGGTCTATCACACATGATCTAACCATCTCAAACAGTTCACTCATTTTCTATACACGATCTTGCCAATCTCAACTTCCAATGAATGTGCTAACTCAGTTTCTTATTCTTTTTTGTTATATCGATACTCATGCATATCGACATATTCATTTCAGCTACAATCATTTTGAGTATTTAATTTCGTAACTATACCAACATCAACTGCTATGACTGTTCATATAATTGATTTGGCATGGCATTGCAAACAATAAAGAAACTCAAATGCAGGTGTTGCATTAGAGAGAATGAGCAAATGTAGACTTATGCCACCATTTCATTAACGGCTTATTGAATTAAAACAGACAAGTCATCATGATTTACTCGACTAGTAGAAGGATTTAGCAAAAATTCTTACTCAGAGAAAGTGAAAGTCCTATGTGATATTTTAGTCATAAGGAAGAGTTATTGAAACAACTCTTTAATTCTTCCTCCTCCCCTCTGTGTGTGTGGATAAGAAAGGGTAAGTTCTAACTTACCTATTTTCAATGGATTCGACATATAGTTTACATGTATGTCATCTTCTACAAAAATGAATTACAGAATTGAGGATAGAATAGTATATCAAGAAAGAGACATTACTCAATATATGCCATAGGAGCAGCATCTCCCATTCGTATGCGGGTTCGTAGTAACCTTGTATACCCACCTGCTCGGTCCCTAGAGTTTGAAGAGAATTTGCAACTGTGAATTAGCAATTCACTTTGAAGGAAAAAATAAGAAAGGGAGTTCAATATGTGAAAATAAGTTACTTGTAGCGATAAGCTAGTTCCGTGAACAACTTATGAAGAACATCATCTCCACGAACAAAAGCTGCAGCATGCCGTGCAGCTGCAAGTGTACCCTGAAGAAATAATAATAAACTAAGCAACAAGATAGCCAAAACAATAGGCCAGATATCCACAATTAGCTTCATGAAAACTCAACGAGATTTGTTGCACAAAATAATATAAGCTAGAAAAAAACACAACCAACCTCACATATTTAGAACTCAAGTAATTAAGTCATATATTTTTGTTAGGGACCATTTGATCAACACAAGCATACGGCAAAAGTGAACTAAGATATTTAGCACTTATTCACGTAGTAATTTAACAATAACCTAATATATCAGTGTTGCAACCCTTTTTACTAAGCTTTATAATTGATCACCTTAGTTCTGTTTAGCTATTGGGAACAATTACAACCTTAAACAACAGTAAAGAAAAAAAAAAAAGGAATTTAGAGTAGTTTTGATTCGAGGCAGCTTGACTGAGTAGCAACATTTTAATACATGAACTTGGGGGAAAAAAAAGCGCCTTGATATTTGTTTGAGCATTTATAAGTAATCCCAAATCTATTAGAAGAAATACTTAAACCCACCTCTTTTCCGAGCTGCACCATGTTGTCAGCGACACGGCGCACTTCCTTAGCCTGGTAGAATTCAGAAAGGATAAAAATAGTGAATAAACTCCCACAACCACCAGCTGTTCGACGAAATGTCTCAACCACAGAACAAAAACGAGAAAGGGAAGGGGCAGTACCTTGGCAACGGTGGTCTCGATGCGCTCGTGCTTCACCAGCTGCGACACCATCGTCCTGCAAAATTTCGAATCACAAGCAAAACCCTAGTGATTGGTTTTTAGCTTCGGAGTTTGAGAAATAGGAGTTCGAGACGAAGTGATGGAGTGATGACCGACCTGAGCATGGAGACGCGGTGGGCGGCGGGCCGGCCGAGCTTCCGGAACTTCGTCATGGCTGAAGGAAAATGACGAGGAACGGATGAGATCGCAGCAGCAGCGGCTGAAGCAAGCAGTAAGAACCAAAGACCAGGGTTTTGGGGCGATCGGGTTCGGACTCTTTTGGGTTTAAAGAATGGATCTGACCCGTCCACAGAGTTGGGTTTAGGCTGTGGACTGGAAGCCCATCTGAGTTCTCACCTGGATAAAGCCCATTAGCCATCATATTAGTCTCATTCCCTAATTGATCCCTAATGTCCAATATAAACATCATTTATGATCCAAATTATCATAACTTTCATTTAAATTAGCTAGCCAAAGCTCTCACTAAACTCGAATTTGTTTTTCAAAACATGAGACTCGCCTAATTATCTAGAGGGTTTTTTGTTTTTTGAAGTAATATAACAATTTCTCAACGTATTAGTCTTAAGATAACTCCTTCGAGCGATTAAAAAAAAACACATGTTTTTTGCACGTGATATAGGTCTAGCAAAATAATATCTCACTGAGCTCTTCAAATTAATTTATTTGCTAAGAAATTGCAAATAATTTGAATTTCACAACAATGTGCTCCTGTATTCTAATTCGAAAATTCTATTAAACTCTTAATTTCCCAAAAGAGAAAGAAAGTGTTATGCAGCTTGAGCAAGTACAGTTGCCAATTGTTTTCCCCAATCTCGTAGTAGTTGCTCAATCCAATCCGACGTGAAGAGCCCGGTTCTTTAGCCGTTGCTTCAGTTTGGATAAAAAAGTTGCTCAGTGCAATCACAAACATAAAGAGAGCAGCTACCAACAAAACAACCATTAATACATATAGCGGCGCTCTAGTTCTTGCTAGTTTCTGAACCGAAGAAGACAATGCCCATCAACAGAATTGCTCTCCGCGAGCCTCGCCAAGGATGAGAATGGGCATGCCAATGGGCCCCTATTAGAGATGCTCAATAGAAAATTTTCTATAAAATATGAGAAAATCATATTCTTGTAGAAAATTTTCTATTGGGCATGTCCAATAGGGGGTCATGGGTATGCCTATTCTCATCCCTAGGTGAGGCGAGCCACTCAGCCGCCCTCGCTGAATTCTTCCCCAAGGCCATCTTTGTCTTCGCCGGCCAAGGAATCAGCAATGGCCATCAGTAAGACTCTCAGTCCCATCCCAAATACCAATTCTGAAGCTTGATGCACCTTCTTCTTCTCTCTGCAGAGGATTACAGATGATGGCCTAGTGTGCGTCTCCGGCCTGCCGGTCTCGGTTCTGGCGCACGCCTTCTCGCTGTCTGTGGCCATATCCGCCGGAGCTAACATCTCTGGAGGCCGTGTCAATCCTGCGGGGACATTCATCGCCTTCATCTGCGAGAAAATGACTCTGTTGCGATCCATCACGTACTGGATCGCGCAGGCTACTTGGATCAGTCGTTGCCCGCGTTCTTCTCAAGCCTACAGCTGGCAACGGTGAGCAAATTCAAGAACACACTCATTGTCAACATTGCTACGTGATTGAACTCGTGTTTATGTGCAGGAGATTGCAGCTTTTTCGATCTCAGCACACGTGAGCAGGAAGAGCGCGCTGGTCGTTATGACATTCGGGCTGGTGTACAGTGTGTACGCTACTGCTATCGAACCGAGAAAGAGCAGCGTGAGAGTGCTGGCGCCCATGGCGATCGGATGCATCATGGGGGCCAACATCTTGGTGGGCGAGCGTTTGTTGGGGCGTCCAAGAGTCTGGCGTTGGCCTTTGGCCCGGCGGTGGTCAGCTGGAACTGGGCCGACCACTTGGTGTACTGGGTGGGGCCGATTCTTGTGGCTGCGTTGGCTGCTCTGCTGTTCGCCACGTTCTTTGTCATCGAAACCAGCGGTGATCACTTTCCTACAGTAGAATATTGAAACTATGTAGTATGAACACTCTTATTATGAAATCATATCGTATCGTGTCGGGCACGTGTCCGACATGTGTGTTATGTGTACTTTTAAGAATTTACCATGACTTATCGTGTCCACGATAGAACTACTGTGTCAACATAGCCCACTGAGTTTAGATGTATATGCATATTGACATTATTGACATTTTCCTAAGTGTAATGCTTCAACCATTCTGTGTTATGTTATTTTTCGAGAAATACATAATCTACAATGAACAATATGTAGAATGATAAGAAAGCATTATTCAATAAAAGAGGTCGGAATTAGCATTGTATTGGCAAATAGTCGCATACATGAGAGGCAAATTTGCAGTCAGTACACCTCTCTGCAATGAGGGTGTTCAATTTTCAAATGAACCATGTATACTGCTATCATACTGTGTGCATAATTACTTAAGTGCATAAATTTCTGCAAGCTCTTGCTTGTTTTATACCATGTTGACAACTGGTTGGTATTTTGAGGAACAGGGGAGATCCTAAAGTTTCTTCTTTTTCTGTTGATTCCCCAGCTTCGATCGCCGTTGCTTGAATAAATACAGATATAGTTTTAACCATAGAATTGGGTAGCACAATAGCACAGCCTAGCATGATACAAACAAATGGTCAGAACCACACAGAGAACTAACTTAGAAACACGGTGATAACGCAGAAGCATCACTTACCACGACAAATGAATAATAGCTAATCGAGAGCTTATCGAAAAAATTTGAGTAGAGATTTCTCTCCTTTATAAATGGAAGTGCTTGGTACATCAACCACACTGCAAAAATTTAGCAATTCAGAGGGGCGAACCAACTTATCTAACTCATTAGAAAATCAGATTATAAATAATGATTAAACAAAATGTGTGACTGGTTTCTCTTGCACTTACTTTCTCCAGGAGCTACCCCGATAGGGTACAAGAGAATAAAAGCAGTGTACCTGAGGGGGAAAAGGAAAGTACGATCATTTTCATTGAAATATTAATAGAATTCTATTTCAATGACGTATAAATGCATTTTTATCATAAATCAAAGTAAGGATGCTAACTCAAAATGTGATTATATTTTGTTTTAAGTAAATTCAGAGTTACAGTACTCTTGTTTGATTTGATTTTAAAGACATCATGCAACAACATAGACAGAAATTGAATCTCCACCAGATTCATTCTAAAAGTGAGAATACTTGATTTCGCTGAGGCTGGTCTGCTCTACTTCCAGCAAAACTATAATGGTAGACAGTGATTGTTATCTTAAAACACAGCTGAGTTGACTCATCCATATAACATAAACCCCAAATGCCATGTTGGACATATAGGACTAAATTCCATGTTGTAGGCATCAGTGGCCACTCAAAATAGACATTGAAATCTCTTGGCGTCCAGGTCTCAATTTCTCTTGGTATCATGAATTTCATATGCAACAAACTCAAAAAATGTAAAATTCTACTGCATTAGAAAATTGCTAAGTAAAAGCCATTCTAATCAAAAGCAGGTATAAATATAAATATTTGCATCCATGAAAAATAAAATAGAAATATTCTCTTTTATTCTTCTTTTCTTTTTTTCCCTATTGTCAATGCATCAAACCTGAGGTAGGTGAGCCATGATGGACAAAGTCCTATACAACCCATAGCATAATGAGAATATCTTATCACCTGGATTGAAAGAGAAAGGAAAAGCAGTTATCAAATTAGTTTAGTGGAGGCATTGACAAAAAAAACTAGAATAACATAAATTAAAGACAGAGACGGAGCATGACAAATCAATTTAGTCTTCAAGAATTGAATTTGCTGCATTTTTTTAGAAGAAAACAGGACCTTAAAAGGTCCAGTTCAGAATTGTATTTAATAAAAGAAAAAGGATACAAGAAAGAACAAACCCTCACCAAGCGAGGGAGAAACGAAAAAGATACAAAAATCAAAATAGCTATACAAAATTACTTCTCCATAAGTCAGAGTAAAAAGAGCATGTTAAGAAACTTCGGCTACCAAGTTCCACTTTTGGTTGAAGATCATCGCATTATGTTCTGTCCAGATGGACCAAACAACAGCGTGGACATGAGTGTCCCAATTTTTGCTTGCAGTACCAGGAATACAAGATGGTCGCCAATCTTCCAACATGTGTCTGAGAGAGATAGGCCAAGAAGGCAGAGTGAGACCTATCATAATAGGGGTCCAAACCCTCATGACAAATGCACAAGAAAGAATATATGAGAAGACAATTCTGGTGGCTGCTGCAAAATAGGCTGGATGTGACGTTGATACAAGTTAAGGCCTGTAGGTAACATGTCTTGGACAGCTAACCATATGGTGATTTTGACTTTGAGTGGGGTTGCTGCTTTCCATAAATTTTTTGTTGCTGTGTCTGGTAATTGTGTAGGTTGTAGAAGATGGTACTGGGAGCGGACAATGAAGATATCTGCGGAACCTACTTTTCAAGTTACCTAGTCTGGGGCATCATCACAGAATGTATGTTGTCGAAGAGTGTACATGAGAGCCACCAACTGCTGCAACCTGGCATGGGAGAGGGGTTGGTGGAAGGTGAGGGCCCATGTCTTGTCATGAAATTGCGAGTTAACCCAAGCATCTTTGTCTGACGCTATCTCAAAAAGACTGGGGAACACATGAGCTAGAAAAATATCTCCAATCCAACAGTCCGTCCAAAATCTCACTGAAGATTTATGCCCGCAGCTTAATCTAAGGCCAAGTTCGAAAGTATTAGCAGTTTTAAAAACCCCGCGCCAAAAGGGGATACACGTCCTGAAGTTTGTCCAGTAGATCCAATTTGCTGCATGTTTTGTTCCACAACCCAGAGGTAAGACCTCTTCTTGTTGTACCAATAATCAAAGCGGTTCCTTAACTTTCTTTCTTTTTTCTCTGTCTTTTATACTAACTTCTACTCAAAAGGCATGTTAAACGTTCTCCCATTACACTGCCACTGTTGCTTGTTTAGTCATAAAAAATGACCATCTAGCAACCTTTGTTCCTATAATAGTATGTAAGGTTTAGAGCAGAACAAACTTTTGTTGAGAGTGAGAGAGAAGTTACTCCTAGGCCATTATTGTGTTGTCATGGGTCCGCACAGCTGCACCCCCCCCCCCCCCCCGTCATGGTCGGGCGCACGTACTCCAGGCGCCGCCGGGCCCGTGACGTGCGCCGCGACGCGGAACGCGCGGAGCGCGCGAGGGCCACGCACGAGGACGCGCTGGGCGCGATCACCTGCAGTGGCTAAAGATGGAAAATAGGAATAGCTTTCTATTATTAGTTCCTAATTTAGTGGAGTAGTTAAGATAGGAATAAACCTTCTATTATTAGTTCCTAAATTAGTGGAGTAGTTAAGATAGGAATAAACCTTGCAGTGGCTAAAGATGGAAAATAGGAATAGCTTTCTATTATTAGTTCCTAATTTAGTGGAGTAGTTAAGATAGGAATAAACCTTCTATTATTAGTTCCTAAATTAGTGGAGTAGTTAAGATAGGAATAAACCTTCTATTATTAGTTCCTAAATTAGTGGAGCTTGTTGCTCCGGTTGGTTGAGGCCGCTGGCTATATATTCATGTAACAGACATTTCGTAAAAGCAAGCAAGTTGTTTCCATCTAATCTCTCCTCTTCGTTCTCCAAACAAAGCCTGCGACTGAGGGATATAACCTCGCCGGAGAAGACGGATCGCGACTACGAACTGCGTAGTCGAGTCCAGCTGTCCGAGGGTTCAACGCCCTTGACAACCTGGTATCAGATTCCAGGCGTTCTGCGTCGTCTTCCGCGCCACCTCCGCAACCCACCACCGCCTCGGTTACTTCAACCATGTCGGAGCCGACCACTACTGATCTGGCCAAGCTGATCGCGTCCCTGACCTCGACTGTGACGAACCTCCAGACGACCGTGACCGCGCTACAGAAGGAGACGTCCTCCCCTTCGTCGAACACCGGCGGGGGCCACGACGGTCGGCACCACAACGATCGGCCTCCGCGGTTCCAGAAGATGGATTTTCCCCGCTACGACGGCAAGTCCGATCCATTGATCTTCATCAACCGCTGTGAATCGTATTTTCACCAGCAGCGGATCATGGAGGAAGAAAAGGTCTGGATGGCCTCCTATAATCTGGAGGACGGGGCGCAGCTGTGGTACATCCAGGTCCAAACGGACGAAGGCACCCCGTCGTGGCGCCGATTCAAAGAGCTGATCAATCTGCGCTACGGTCCTCCTCTTCGATCGGCCCCCCTCTTCGAATTAGCAGATTGTCGCCGCACCGGCACAGTCGAGGAGTATCAAGACCGCTTCCAGGCACTTCTTCCCCGTGCTGGGAGCCTCGACGAGGCGCAACGGGTCCAGCTTTTCACCGGCGGGCTCCTTCCCCCGCTCAGCCTCGACGTGCGGGTCCACAATCCGCAGTCCCTAGCGGCGGCCATGAGCCTGGCGCGCCAACTGGAGCTCCGGGAGCAGTACGCGCCGGCGCCCGCCAAGGCTGCGCCCCGTGGCCTTCTGCCGGCCCCCCCGCCGCGCCTCGCCCTCCCTGCGCCCCCAGCCGACAAGGCGGCTACACCCACAGTCACGGTGGACGGGCAGCCGGTGAAGCGCCTGTCGCGCCCGGAGCAGGAGGAGCGCCGCCGGCAGGGCCTGTGCTTCAACTGCAACGAGAAATTTACGCGTGGGCACAACCGCGTCTGCAGGCGGCTCTTCTACATCGACGGCTTCGAGATCGCCGACGACGCCGCAGCCGCCGACGGCCGGACACGGAGGCCCCAGTCTTTTCCCTCCACGCGGTCGCTGGGGTGCCCGTCAGCAACACGGTCCAACTCCAGGTGCTCCTGGGCGCTGCTACCTTCGTCGCGCTCGTTGACACGGGGTCGACCCACAGCTTCATCGGAGAGGCGGCCGCACGGCTCACGGGCTTGCACATCGAGCCGCACCCACGGCTCACGCGACAGTGGCCAACGGCGACGCGTCCCCTGCCCCGGCGTCCTCCGCCAGGCCCCAGTCATCATCGACGGCATGGAGTTCCGCGTCGATCTCTACGTGATGCCCCTAGCCGCCGGTACGACGTGGTTCTCGGCACGCACTGGATGGCCACCCTGGGCCCATCGTCTGGGATCTCGCAGCCCTGACCATGGCGTTCCAGCAGGAGGGCCGCGACATTTGCTGGCGCGGCGTGGCACCACCGTCTCCGCCAGGAGTACATGCCGTCGTGTCCACCGACTCCCTCCTCGACGGGCTGCTCGGCTACTTCACCGACGTCTTCGCCGAGCCAACCGGCCTGCCCCCGGCGCGCGCCCGTGACCACCGCATCATCCTCAAGCCCGATGCCCCTCCGGTGGCTGTGCGACCGTACAGGTACCCTGCAGCGCACAAGGACGAACTTGAGCGTCAATGCGCCGCCATGATCGAGCAGGGCATCGTCTGCCGCAGCGACTCCGCGTTCTCCTCCCCAGTCCTCCTCGTCAAGAAGCCGGATGGGTCGTGGCGGTTCTGCGTCGACTACCGCGCGCTGAATGCGCTCACGGTCAAGGACGCGTTCCCGATCCCGGTCGTCGATGAGCTGCTTGATGAACTCCACGGCGCCAGGTTCTTCACCAAGCTCGACTTGCTGCATTACAAGGTGCACCGCCACGTCGTGTACCAGGTGGGAGACTGGGCGCTCCTTCGCCTTCGACAGCGCGCGGCTGCTTCGCTTCCCCAGACTGTCACTGGTAAGCTCAAGCTGCGTTTCTTTGGGCCGTACCGTGTCACCGAGCTCATCAATGAAGTCGCCGTCCGCCTTGCCTTGCCGCCCCGCGCCCGCATCCACGACGTGTTTCACGTGGGGCTGCTCAAGAAGTTCCAGGGGACACCTCCGGCTGATCCACCGCCTCTGCCGCCCTTGCATCATGGCGCGGTTGCTCCTGAGCCCGAACGCGCTGTGCGTTTCCGCTTGGCCCGCGGGGTGCACCAGGTTCTTATGCAGTGGAAGGGCGAGTCGGCAGCTTCCGCAACCTGGGAGGACGTCGAGCCGTTCCGCGCCAAGTATCCGGATTTCCAGCTCGAGGACGAGCTGGTCCTGGACGGGGGGAGAGATGTCATGGTCGGGCGCACGTACTCCAGGCGCCGCCGGGCCCGTGACGTGCGCCGCGACGCGGAACGCGCGGAGCGCGCGAGGGCCACGCACGAGGACGCGCTGGGCGCGATCACCTGCAGTGGCTAAAGATGGAAAATAGGAATAGCTTTCTATTTTTAGTTCCTAATTTAGTGGAGTAGTTAAGATAGGAATAAACCTTCTATTATTAGTTCCTCAATTAGTGGAGTAGTTAAGATAGGAATAAACCTTGCAGTGCTAAAGATGGGAAATAGGAATAGCTTTCTATTATTAGTTCCTAATTTAGTGGAGTAGTTAAGATAGGAATAAACCTTCTATTATTAGTTCCTAAATTAGTGGAGTAGTTAAGATAGGAATAAACTTTCTATTATTAGTTCCTAATTAGTAGAGCTTGTTGCTCCGGTTGTTGAGGCCGCTGGCTATATATTCATGTAACAGACATTTCGTAAAAGCAAGCAACTTGTTTCCATCTAATCTCTCCTCTTCGTTCTCCAAATAAAGCCTGCGACTGAGGGATATAACCTCGCCGGAGAAGACGGATCGCGACTACGAACTGCGTAGTCGAGGTCCAGCTGTCCGAGGGTTCAACGCCCTTGACAACCCCAATCCTTGCCTCAGCCAGAGCTATGATTCTATTTTGTGGGGATGGATGGGGAGGATAGAATTAAATGGACCAGACTAAGAGCTTAGATGTATCATAAAAAGGGTTAATAAAAAGGAATGTTATTTGTATATTGTGCAGCCTAAAGATACATAAATAGGGTTAATAAAAAGGAAGTGCAAATCACATTGTAAATATGGAAGGAAAATGTAAATATAAAGATTTTTAAGCTAGTGGGATCAAGCTAAGTACATTGATTGGGAATTTGGGACATAAACGGAAGAACTATATACTTACTAGAAAAGACGTGTTGTCTTGAACATCTATTAGAGAATTGCTCTAAGTTCATGAAAACATCATGTTGGTCATAGAGAATTATCTACAAGGATATCCTGAATTGTTTTAATCAAGCTGACTTTTTAGGGCATCCCTATACTAGGCTCTAGCACATGGTTCTACAGAGTAACATATATAAGTTTTTAATCACATTTTAGACTTTAAACATGCACTGCTGCTCTAGCCAATCTCATAAGACACTGAGTGGCAAAAGGATCAGCCCAATGGGCATTAATATAGGAAAAGACAGCAAAAATCTCATCTCGGTATATCCTTTACTTAGTACTAGCCTAGTTGAAATTACTCAATATAGTGTAAATATGGCGTCTCACATTTCATCGCCCATGATTGATGAAGGAGGTCTTATCTAGGGGTAAAGATTTTTTTCAAATCAAGTTATACCTTTTGTCATTTATAGTGAAGTTAGGTCCTTTGATTATATGCGTAGCTGAATACAATGATGTATGGGATATCACTGATGTGATAATAGAACCATTTCAACCCATTCAAGGGATTTTCTAGAGTTTGAAAAATAACAGAGGAAAAAACCTATTCTTAATTTCTCCTGATACAAACCTTAGGCATAACAAATTAACATGCTTCACTGAAGTTGTGAGAATGCAACACACCTCAGATACGCTCCAAGCCGTAAAGGTTATGAAAACTGATGGAAGTTCTTGAACCTGCAATTATGAATTTACTGAATTTATTAAAAAAAACAATTATTGCAAAAATTGAATGAAATCAATGTCAAGTAGTAATTCTACAACAACAAAATACAAAATAAACGGGCAATAATATTTGAACATATAGAGAAAAAATAATTCATAAGAATTCAGAACCCTCTCTCACCTCGGCAATTTGTCGAACAATTGCCAGCAAGAAGTGAGTCCTCCCTCCCCATTGCATCAGAGCAAGCAACACACCACTTGGAACCAATCCTAATACACCCCCAATTCAAAAAATTTAACTTAAAACCTAACAATATTGCATTAACAATGAAAAAGAGAGAGAATTTACCAATGGCCGCATGAATGACTTCCAAGAATGAAACCGTTTGCAGCAGACCTCAAGAAATTAACCCAACAAAAATGTCAAAAGACAAAATATGAAGGAATTGAGAGACATATGAATGTGTTGAGAATTGAAATGGATTACAGATGAGATTGCCGGCAGAGGCGTAGGCTCCATTGATTGAATTGGCAGTAAGGAGATTGCCCACAATTTTGAGAGAGCGAGTGACCTGAACAAACCAACAAAAAAGTACCCATGTTGGAAATTTTTAGAGAGAGAGTAAAAAGGAGAGAGAGGAGAGAGAGAAAGACCATCCAAAGAACTGAAGGGAGTTGTAGGAGAAGAGATACAGCGTCGATGGTCGAGCCATTCTAATGGCGGAGACCGAGAGAAGAAGGAAGAACGAATGGGTGGGGGAGAGCGCTCGCAGGGTAAAGTCTTTGAGTGTTTTTGTATTATGATTCCTATATTTGCAACTATTACATATTAGTTTTTGTAAGCGACTAATATATGCCAGTGGAAAACCAACTCATCTGTCAAGAAAAAGAGCAGAAGAGGTTAGAAGGGGGGCTGAGAGAAAAAGGAGGCGGAGAAGAAACAGTGAAACTGAGAGAGTCAAAAGAGGGAAAAAAAAAAAAAAACAGATGAGAAACAAACAAAATTACTATACGAGCCTCGAGAGAAAATTAGTTTTAATTAATTAAATACACAGGATTTTTTAATGCTGACCAGTCTTTTGTCATTCACGGCTTAATTAGCTGAAAACGAGAGAAAAGCATATTTCTCTAATTTGTAATGTTGTGGTGAGAGGCACAATTTTTTGAGGCTAGTTTTCCGAAACGTGCAAGCACTTTGTGATTTTTTTAGAAAATGTGTGCGCTATCACACACCTTTTGATTTTATTTTTATTACTAAGGGTTCTTCAGAAATTCTCATAAGTAATTAATTTTTTCTCTTTTTTTTTGCGCATCAAGCGGTAACATTTAATACAATTAAAAGTCAAAAGGAAAGACAATAAACAAAAACATCACATGAAGTGTCTAAACGCCATCCCCTCTTTGTGCTTAATAGTAAAGATAAACGAATTTTGGGCATTGAATTTTTTTGTTTAAGGATAAAATGAGGTTCAATTGAATGAGATGGTTCGATGATGTGCAGTGTAAGCCAACAAAATGCCCTGAAAAATAATATGTTAGTTGATACAGCAATGGACCAAGTGCATAAGTCAGTAATCATGGGCGACCCAATAGTGGGCTGGACCGGACTGGGCCGGGCTATAGCCTGACCCATTTTTTTTCTATATTGCGTTAACTCATTTCTGTTTTTGTTCTTTCTCATATATTGTTTTAGAACCCTTTCTATTTGGGTTTTCTTTTAGCAAATTTATTCCTAGTTCAACTCTTGATTTAGTAGAGAATATTGTTTTATTCTTTTCGAAATTCATATAATTCATAAGTATATGTTGTAAAAACTTGCAACGCACCCTAAAATTTATTCCTGGTTCCGCCTCTGTCAGTAATTTATTTTAGAAAGTGGAGAAAATAAAAATACTTTTGACATTATTAGATAAGTAATTGGAACTTTTAGTTTCCTTTCTGAATTTCATGATAACACACAAACACGTCTAAAATTTATTACTTTCATGCTTTTACAAGCAAGCAATAATGATATCAGTCTTTTTATAATTATAGTTGCTGTAGTGGTCAAATTATGACTCATATCAGGATCAAGATACGCGTCTGTCACCATCAGAATCTCCCGAAAACACTAGCAAAGAAAGCCAACTAAGCGACTCCTCGAGAGCATCATCCAGAATATTGCTGAGACCATTTCCTCCTTCCGAGAATTAATCGTCCCGAGGATATTCATCCTCCTGAGACCGGTCCTTTCGTCTTGAGTAAGGGCCTGTTTGTTTCGTTACAAAACGTCGCAAGTCGTAAGTCGTAAAATGAGAATAGAAAAAGTGAACTGTAGCAGAGAAAATATATTGTGTTTTACGGTATTTGGTTGATAAAGTGAAATGTAAATGGAAAAGTGTATTGTGTTTTACGATGTTTGGTTGATAAAGTGAAAGTGTAAATAGTAAAGTATATTGTGTTTTACGGTGTTTGGTTGGTAATGTAAAAGTGTAAGTGAAAAAGTTGACCACAAAATTAACTGTAGCAGTGATTTAAATATTATAAATACTATTAAATTAAATCTATTATTGTAGATTAAATTATATTAATAAATTTGAGATAAAAAATTAATAATCTTAATATTTTATTTATAACAATAATATTAATAAAATATTAGTATAAATAGTAAAATATTACTAAAATATTAACTAAATAAATAATATAAAATTTTAAGAAAATCTAAAGAACATTAATAAAATTTTAAGAATACTAATAAAATATAAATATTAAAAAATCCTACAAAAATAATAAAATATAGTTATAATATTATAATATTAAAAATACTTGAAAATTATTATAATATAAATTTTATTATAATATTAAAAAATCTTACAAAAATAATAAAATATAGTTATAATATTATAATATTAAAAATACTTGAAAATTATTATAATATAAATTTTATTATAATATTATTGTAATATTATAGAAAATAAAATTAACAAAGTAAAATATAATTATAATTTAATAATAAATTATCATTATAGTATTATTATACTGAATTATTATTACAATATTAACATAATAAAATATTAATATAATAATAAAATATATTATGATATTAATAAATTAATTTTTTATATTAAAAATAAATAATTAAATATATAATAATTTTATATTAAAGTATAATATTGTTATCTTAATAAAATATTAACTCTAAATAAAATAATAAAAAATGGAATAAGTATTAATAAAATAATAAAGTATTAAATAAAATATTAAATTAAAATAGTAAAATATTAAATATTAAAACAATATTAAAAACAATAAAAAAATTAAAGATTAAAAATATAAAATAATTAAATAATTAAATAAGAAATTGAACACTATTTAAAATATTAAATATTAATAATATTAAATTATATATAGATTATCAAGTAACTGTTTTAAACTATAAGTGTACTACAAAGTGAGAGTTACATGACCACAAAATTAACTGTAGCAACTGCAAGTGGGAAAATATGAGTGTAAAAGTGATATTTACATGACCACAAATTTAACTGTAGCAACTGCAAGTGGGAAAATATGAGTGTAAAAGTGATATTTACATGACCACAAATTTAACTGTAGCAACTGCAAATGGAAAAAAGAGTTGCATTTTGCAACTTGTTTTTCAGCGAAACAAACAACGGAAAATGGAAAAGAAGTTTTACGACTTGCGTTTTGCGGCGTTTTGCGGCGAAACAAACACACCCTAAAACAACCTCCGCAATCAACTCCATCGGCTCCTCCTACATTTGTGGAGTCTGTTACGTCGTCAGATCATCCCATGTTTCACACATGGTCAACGACTCCTACTTTAACACAAGCAGTTACAAAAAGCAGCAGATATTGTTCGCACAATCAAGGGCAGAATATCCGCCATTATAGCAGAATCTCAACATGCAGATCATGTGGTTATTGAATCTCGCATAACTCGCACTGTCAAGAACAACCCCCCCGGTATATAAGACAATAGAAGATACAATACAAGGGCAGACCGAACAACAGCAGAAATAGCCGAGGGAAAAATAGAAATCATCTAACCATTTTTGCTATAGAAACAGAGTATTAGATCTGCTGAATCCACTGTAATCCTCTGAAAATAGTGAATTCTCCCTCTCCTTCCCATAGTTTTTCCCAAATGGGTTCCATGAAAAACCTGAGTCTTTGCGATTATTTTTTCTACTCTCTCTTAGATTGAGGTTATAATTTGAAGTATAGGTGAATTTCTTCTGGGAATTTGCCCCTATATTTTTTGTGCTTTCATTGAGCTCTGAGTCCTTACACTCAAGATCTCTCCCCCTTCAATTTTCCTCAAATAGCCTCTTCTTGATCAGCAATGGCCCCACACAAGAAAATTACTGGTGGGTAACTTTCAAGGGAAAGGCCAAGGCGACTGCCGGAGGCACGACCTCCAAGCGAATCACGGGCTCGTGGAGGGCACCGCCTCTGCCACTTCACAAGAGCCGTCTGTTGGCACCAGCCTCTACAACAACAAGAAGACCAACTATTTTCAGATGCTCTAAGAGATGAAGGAACAACAATAGAAGTCAGATCTGAGCAGAAGCAGATGATTCTCGACCGCAACAACATCATTCGTGAACAAGAAGAGCTGAAGCTTCTCAATCAACAGCTCCAGGCTCAAGTTGTCGCTCTTTAGAACAAATCTACATGGACAGAGGTTGATGCTGAGAACAACAGGCCTCAGATCTCCACATCCTCGAGGAGCTGATCCAGAAGCGGATCGTGGAGGCCAAACTCCCCCAGCACTTGATTCCGACCAGCCGCATCTACGATTCCCCGCTTTTCAAGGACATCTAAGAGTGTAAGCTTCCGAAGAAGTTCTCGACTCCCACCTTCGACAGCTACATCAGAGCGAACAATTTAATCCAAAACATCTGCCATTTTCAATAAGATGATGCTTTACTCCCGCAATGACCCGGTAATGTGCCTCATTTTCCCTTCTAGTCTAAGGGGTGCAACATTGGAATGGTTTTACTCTCTGCCACCTCGCTCTATCCACAACTTCTCGGATGTTGCTGAAGCCTTCCTCACACAATGTTCTACTCGCCAAGAAACCAAGAGGAGTAGCCATTACCTCTTCTCTGTCAAAATGAGGTCAGGAGATAGCCTCAAATTCTACACCAACTTCCAGAACCAGCTCACCAAGGTCTCCAATTGTGGTGAGAAAGTATCTGCACTCGCATTCATCAACGGGCTGCAGGTCACTCACCCTTTATGCAAGCATCTCCTGAAGCACAATATCGCCAAGTTGAGTGAGGCTCTCTCCCGGGCATAGCCATACATTCAAATGGAAGAGGCAATGATGGCTTTCTCCAACCCCTCAGTAAAGCCTAGCGAGGACGTAATGAAATCAAAGTCCGCTCGCGAAGCTCCCGATCATGCTCCTGATCAACATAGGGGGCAGCCTCCTTACAAGAAGCAGGCGCTCTCCATAATCCCGTCAAGTCCAATCTAGAGCTACAGGCCTGCAGAATGTTTCACTCCATTGAAGCTCCTGATCGATGAAGTCTTCAATATCTCCAAAGATCAACCATGAGTCAGATGCTCAAAGTCGATCCAGCCTAATCTGTCGCTGCCCGAAGCAGGGTATTGCTCCTACCACGACTGTAAAGGAACCAAACCATCCACTGTTGGTCCCTCCGAAGATACTTGGAAAAGTTCATCCAGTGAGATTTTCTCAAGGAGTACGTCTCACTCCGAGGTGATTTCTCGGAGGTCAAACACCCTGTCTTCCCAGGATTAGAACGTGATCGCTCAATACAAGATGATCGACTGAGCTGTCAGACTTTCATACAACAGTGCACACCTTTTTGAATCTCCTTATTGTATTGCATTTTGAGAATAAAATATTGTTTCATGCTTTACATTTTGCAGATACAACATGAAAGTACACCTAAAGGGCGGGTGAATAGGTGTATGGCTAATCTAATGACAAATGATGCGGAATTAAAACTTAATTGCAACACACTTAATATAACCAAAGAGTGTAGCCGATTTCCGGTGACGGGCTCTGGACTATCTCCTCTAAATTCCTCTAAATAAGAGTTGAGGTGCTATATGAAACTTTCTTGGTTAGTGTAAGTTCACCTAGAGGGGGGTGAATAGGTGATGGCTAATCTAATGGTCACTTAATGTCAAATGATGCGGAAGCTAAAACTAATTATGACCTAATTAAATCTTTTACACTAAACACCACGTATAATCAAAGAGTGTTGCCGAATTCCCCGTGAAGGGCTCTGGACAAACTCCTCTAGATTCCCCTTGAATGGGTTGAGGTGCCGCGTTGGCTCTCTTGGTTGAATACAAGTGTTAGCAACAATCCTACGCAAGTATATCAATTAAGCACAAATGAATATATCAAGCATATAAAGATAGACAATAATAGAATGCAAGATATAAACAAGGGAGAGAGAGAGAGAGAGAGAGAAATGGCAATCGCAAACACAAAGGTATGTTTCGAGGTTCGAGCACACTTGCTCTACATCCCCGCCTTCGACACACGAAGGATTTCCACTATGCAAGATCCCAATGGATCTCTCCTCGGTGCCGCAACACCTACAAGCCCTCGGACTCCCTAGTCCCGTACACACGCAAGCCCCACAAGCTTGCCGAGGCCGCACCTCAAACAAAGAGTTCGCACCCGAACCCTAAACAACCGCGAACACACTTGTCCGCCACCTCAAAGAACAAATGAAGTCTTTGGTGATCACAACACTTTGATCACCTAAAAACAATCTCACTACAACACTCCTATAAGATGAATAATCAATGGTTGCTCAAGTGTTTGTGTGAGAAAAACTAGGATGAGAATGGTGGTGAAAAACTCAAAGAATCTCTTTAAACACTCTTATAAAATCTTCCCTTTTGATTGGAAGTATTAGCACTCAATTTTGTGGAGAAAAACTCTTCTGAAAGAATGGGAAAAACTGGCTTTAAAAGTCTCCAAAATCTTTTCTCAAAACAATGACCAAACCCCCAATTTATAGGCTGCCAGAAACTAGCCGTTGGGGTCTGTCAGGCCTGCCGGTCGACCCAAGCGGTCGACCGCCAACGGTCAGAAATCTGACCGTTGGAGCCACGGTCGACCGCCCGGGTCGACCGAGCCACTGGAGCAGAGAGTCGAACTCTCTGTCGGTCGACCCGTACGGTCGGCCGAGATTTCCAGAGAGCAGAGCTCTCTGGAGCGGTCGACCCGTACGGTCGGCCGTCCTCCAGTGCACAAAGGCGTGCACGTCTGTGCACGTCGGTCGACCCAACCGGTCGACCGACTTCAGAGTTAGTCGACTATAAAGGAAGCAAGTTGACTTATCTGAAGCCTGAAACAGTTTTCTGGGATTAAAAAGTTAGTCTTTTTGGCTCAAATAAAATCCCATAAAATACTTAAAAATCTACAAAAATAGTTTAACCAATATACTTTGATATACAAACATGCTTGCACAAAATCAAGGCATGTTCTTAAAGATTGGACTATTTTTGTAACTTTAAAATATTTGGCTCATGATAAAAACTGTTTTTCCAAAACAATATTTTTCCAAAACATGTTTTTTCAAAACTTCTCCAAATACAAAAACAAGATATTGTAATTCATTTTAAAGCATAATGTGTATGGATATGATCCACTACACAATCAAGATGAAATATCTCTGTTTTTGACATTAAGATCTAAATATGGTTTTGGTTTAAACATATGTAAATGAAATACCGAAAACCAAAGTAGTATTTTTCCAAAATGAAAGTCTTTTCTAAATCTGAAAATTCTTTTATGAAAAGACAATTAAATCAAGAGTGTGTGTGTGATATATACTTGAGCAATCCACCAACTATTCTATCCTTTACATTTTATCTAAAAACAAACTAAAATCTTATACCTAGACACAAGTCTTCATCTTCTTGAAGTCTTCACTTGAAGGCTTCTCAACTTCTTGACTTGGTCCAAGCTTGATCCAAAAGCTCCTTGGATCACACCGTGCTAGCTCCAAAACTTGACATTTTATCCTTTGTTGAGCTATGCACCTACTAAGATCTTGATAATGAATCTGTCACTAATTAAACACAAGATCATTAGTAAACATAACTTCATGAGTTGATCATCATCAAAACTAGGGTGATAGGCCTTTGGGCCAACAATCTCCCCCTTTTGATGATGACAAAACTCATGAAGTTATATATGCATGGATTAAAGTAAAGCTTCAAAGAAGCTCCCCCTTAACTCATGCATAACAAATAAAAAATAAATATGGCAATGAGGCACATGAATATGTATGCAAGTATGGAGATAAAACATGCAACAAGCATAAATCAAAATTTTTTTTCTCCTATTTGCAATACAAAAATATATATGCATAAACATAAATCTTATTCAACCATGCATATAAACTCAAAATCTTTTTTGTTATATATACATGGATTAAAGTAAAGCTTCAAAGAAGCTCCCCCTTAACTCATGCATACCAAATAAACAATAGATATGGCAATGAGGCACATGAATATGTATGCAAGTATGGAGATAAAACATGCAACAAGCATAAATCAAATCTTTTTCTCCTATTTACAATACAAAAATATATATGCATAAATATAAATCTTATTCAACCATGCATATAAACTCAAAATCTTTCTCCTCCTTTTTGTCAATCATCAACAAAGGGTTCAAAGTGAAATCAAATCAAACAAATTTTTCTCTCCCCCTTTTTGTCAAAAACAAAGAGATCAAGAAGGGGTAATACAAATCAATCAATAAAAATTTATATGCGATATACATTCATAAAGAGGAAGACGCTAAGTTAGCTTCCCTACACATATGCATTACATGAAGAAGGGATGACAAGCCCTAACTCACATAACACATATTATGTAATGCATAAGAGGAGATGTGAAACTCCCCCTACACACGTATATCATATAAAGAAGAGTTGTCAAGCTCCTCAATTTATAATATACTCAACATGAATCCATATGTAAGAGAGATGTTAAGCTCTCCTTGCATATAGGAAATACAAATCAAAATTTTGAATTTCTCTTATCAACAAAATTTTGAATTCTCTCGATAAAACAATTTTGAATTTTGATATCAATTTTGAAAATGATCAATTGTAAAATAGTGATCAATAGTAAGGTAATGATCAACCATATTGATACCAATTGAATTGATCCAATGATACCAATTGACATAAGGTAAGTTCAAGTGTATATCTCATTGTATAATCTACCACAAAAAAATTTTTTTAAAAAAAATTATATTTCAAGGTATATGTATGTTTTGACAACACAAGAAGTATACACACATATCCCAAAAACACAATTGAGTCCATATATATAGATTTGCATGAAGGGCAAATGACTCAAGAGGTATACATGTTATCTTAAAGTTTGGCAAAATACACATATACATGAAATGAAAACACATGATAATAAATCACATCCAAAATAGGAATACAAGTTTAAAAAATGTATGTATCATCAAAACCAAGCAATACAAGCACATTCATGGGTTCAAATAAGCATTCAAGCACAAATATAAATAGATTTATTTGTGCCCACGATATGTACAAGTATAAATCCTAGTGTTAACAAAAACTAACATATAAACTAATATTCAAATCATGAAGCATCAAATAAATTTGAGAACACAAAAGAATTTATGATTGAAGAATAGTAAGATCATGTGTATGTCTCATAAACTAATTTGAAGAACAAATAACTGGTTTAAATAGATTTTTGACAAACTAGTTAAAGATCCTTCAAATACATCAAATCATATGTTTTCATGAATTATAATAAGTACATAAAAATTCAAGCACTCATAGTCCATAAAGCTCAAAATTATCTTGAAAAGTAAAAGATGAGTGTTCAAAGGTTATGTAAATGGCATTTTCATGAAAATAGACAATGAAGCTCAATCAAACATGAATCTCATTTTTAGACAAGACATGAATTTTATTCTCATTAAAACAAATCATGAAAATTTTTTTATTTTTCATCTTAAGGTAAACTTCAAGGTATATGTATGATTTATCCAATCCTAGCAATACACATACTTATCCCAAGTATAAAAGAGTCTATTAAATGTATTTACATGAAAGTAAGAGACTCACGAGTATACATGTATATTTATTAGATTTGAATTAAAAATACATATACATGAGGTAAAGCATAAAAATAGGAAAAACATGTATAAAAGATAATCATCAAAACTAGTATATACATATGCATATAGTGGATACAAATGAGCATGAAGTTCAAATATATATGAGTCAATTGTAGTTCACTATTCATATATGTATAAATGCAAGTTTGACACATTCTACATCAAAGCATGTAAATACTACATGAAGCACGCAAAAATATGAACATGCTATGAATATGATAAATGAACTAGCATGTACATAAAAAGTAAGAGTTTAGAGATTGTTACCAACTCCAAAGCTCCTAACATGGTGGTTGTCCCACCAAAGCTCCTTGATAGTGATGCACCCAAAAGTATGTCCATCATGTCCAAGTGCATCCACTACTAAGGCACCAATCCTCTCATGTCTTGTGAGAGCCCTCACCTACATCAAAAGTAAAAGGTGAGGGTTTTGGTACCCATATTTTCTTGGGTCCTTGAGGGTTAGTTTTGTAAGGAACCCAAATCTTTTATTTTTAGCAAAATTAAAATGATGCAACTTGTCATAACAAAATTTGCTAAATGGCCTTTGCGACCACAATGTGTACATATGTATACCTTAGTATGCTTATGTGTAGGATTGTGATCATGTTGTGCAACATAAGCAAATGCATGGTTATGATGTGCATGAATGTGTGGAGTTTGTTTCTTTGAAAACATTGACTCCAACCTAGAATGATTAAAAACACAAGAGTTCAAAGTTGAACTCAAACCATCCATTTTATTTTTCAAATCTTTAATCTCATTAGTGGTGGCATGAAAAGCATGATGAGATAAAGAATCATTTTTCCTTTTCTTATTACAAACATCTTCTTTTTCTTTTTCACAAAATTTTCTTTTCAAAGATTTATTTTCTTGAAAAATAACTTCTCTTTGTTTTTCCACCAAAGCAATTTTAGTTTTTAACTAGTGTTCCCTTCAAATAAATCATTCAATTTAGCAAGCAAGGAAACATTCTCATTTTTCAAATCTTCATTTTCTTTTTAAGCATGCCATTTTATTTTCTAATGAATCTTTTTCATTAAGCATGGCATCAAAATTCTTTTTCAAATTTTTGTTATCTTTTCTAAACATGCAATGTTACTTCTAAGTGAATCATGTTCCTATGCATGCAAGCAATGTTCTTTTTCAAATTTTTATTTTCTTTCTTTATCATGTCATATTTTTCAAGCAATAGATGATAAAAAGTAGATAGCTCATCATATGACATGTCTACATCCTCATCCTCGATTCGGTAGTTACCTCAAGGGGGTTATCCCCTTGGACCATATAGCATACGTTGGAGGTGTCGCTCCCAACGTCCGAATCGCTCCCGCTCCCGGCATAATATAGATCATTTTCGCCAAGGGAGGTGATGATGTTCCAAACTACAAAAGCTGAGTCAATGTTAGCAACCTAAATAAGTAATCATCATTTAGGGTACTCTTCAAAGCATTTAGGGCTTTTGCATTAGCCTCAATGTATTTGCTATCATTAATATAAGAATCTTTAATTGTAGCAAGATAAACATGAATGCCTAAGGCCTTGAGGTACAATGACATCTTAACCTTCCAAATTTGGATGTTAAGAATGTCAAAGGTGGGTGGTGACATGAAGTCCATAGTGTGTGTACAAATAATGTGATTAGCCTAAAAGTAGGATATTTAACTCAAGATTGTTAGACCTAAATCAAGAGCACTAGCTCTGATACCAATTGTAAGTTCACCTAGAGGGGGGGAGGGTGAATAGGTGATGGCTAATCTAATGGTCACTTAATGCCAAATGATGCGGAAGCTAAAACTAATTATGACCTAATTAAATCTTTTACACTAAACACCACGTATAACCAAAGAGTGTTGCCGAATTCCCCGTGAAGGGCTCTGGACAAACTCCTCTAGATTCCCCTTGAATGGGTTGAGGTGCCGCGTTGGCTCTCTTGGTTGAATACAAGTGTTAGCAACAATCCTACGAAAGTATATCAATTAAGCACAAATGAATATATCAAGCATATAAAGATAGACAATAATAGAATGCAAGATATAAACAAGGGAGAGAGAGAGAAATGGCAATCGCAAAAACAAAGGTATGTTTCGAAGTTCGAGCACACTTGCTCTACATCCCCGCCTTCGACACACGAAGGATTTCCACTATGCAAGATCCCAATGGATCTCTCCTCGGTGCCGCAACACCTACAAGCCCTCGGACTCCCTAGTCCCGTACACACGCAAGCCCCACAAGCTTGCCGAGGCCGCACCTCAAACAAAGAGTTCGCACCCGAACCCTAAACAACCGCGAACACACTTGTCCGCCACCTCAAAGAACAAATGAAGTCTTTGGTGATCACAACACTTTGATCACCTAAAAACAATCTCACTACAACACTCCTATAAGATGAATAATCAATGGTTGCTCAAGTGTTTGTGTGAGAAAAATTAGGATGAGAATGGTGGTGAAAAACTCAAAGAATCTCTTTAAACACTCTTATAAAATCTTCCCTTTTGATTGGAAGTATTAGCACTCAATTTTGTGGAGAAAAACTCTTCTGAAAGAATGGGAAAAACTGGCTCTAAAAGTCTCCAAAATCTTTTCTCAAAACAATGACCAAACCCCAAATTTATAGGCTGCCAGAAACTAGCCGTTGGGGTCTGTCAGGCCTGCCGGTTGACCCGAGCGGTCGACCGCCAACGGTCAGAAATCCAACCATTGGAGCCACGGTCGACCGCCCGGGTCGACCGAGCCACTGGAGCAGAGAGTCAAACTCTCTGTCAGTTGACCCGTACGGTCGGCCGAGATTTTCAGAGAGCAGAGCTCTCTCGAGCGGTCGACCCGTACGGTCGCCGTCCTCCAGTGCACAAAGGCGTGCACGTCTGTGCACGTCGGTCGACCCAACCGGTCGACCGACTTCAGAGTTAGTCGACTATAAAGGAAGCAAGTTGACTTATCTGAAGCCTGAAACAGTTTTCTGGGATTAAAAAGTTAGTCTTTTTGGCTCAAATAAAATCCCATAAAATACTTAAAAATCTACAAAAATAGTTTAACCAATATACTTTGATATACAAACATGCTTGCACAAAATCAAGGCATGTTCTTAAAGATTGGACTATTTTTGTAACTTTAAAATGTTTGGCTCATGATAAAAACTGTTTTTCCAAAACAATATTTTTCCAAAACATGTTTTTCTAAAACTTCTCCAAATACAAAAACAAGATATTGTAATTCATTTTAAAGCATAATGTGTATGGATATGGTCCACTATACAATCAAGATGAAATATCTCTGTTTTTGACATTAAACTCTAAATATGGTTTTGGTTTAAACATATGTAAATGAAATACCGAAAACTAAAGTAGTATTTTTCCAAAATGAAAGTCTTTTCTAAATTTGAAAATTCTTTTATGAAAAGACAATTAAATCAAGAGTGTGTGTGTGATATATACTTGAGCAATCCACCAACTATTCTATCCTTTACATTTTATCTAAAAACAAACTAAAATCTTATACCTAGACACAAGTCTTCATCTTCTTGAAGTCTTCACTTGAAGGCTTCTCAACTTCTTGACTTGGTCCAAGCTTGATCCAAAAGCTCCTTGGATCACACCGTGCTAGCTCCAAAACTTGACATTTTATCCTTTGTTGAGCTATGCACCTACTAAGATCTTGATAATGCATCTGTCACTAATTAAACACAAGATCATTAGTAAACATAACTTCATGAGTTGATCATCATCAAAATTAGAGTGATAGGCCTTTGGGCCAACAGAGGTGCTATATGAAGCTTTCTTGGTTCAACACGAGCGAGGCACACAAACAATACCAAGCATATAAAATATGAAATGAACAATATGAAATAATGCAAGGTATGAGAGAGAGAGAGAAAGAGTTAGAGATAGTGGATCAATCACAAACACAAAGATATGTTTCGAGGTTCAAGCCACTGCTCTACGTCCCCGCCTTCACACATAAGGATTTTCACTAAATCGTCCACACAGGACTTCCCACACAAGGAACCTCTACTAAGAATTTGGGTAATACAAACTAGGAATACACAATTCCTCTCTCCAACAAACACAACCTCTACACAAGGGACAAGGCACAACAACAATCACCTTTACACTTAGAGGGATGGGCACTTAGCCAAACAATAATCACCTCACACTAGAGGGATAAGGCACTAAGCCAAACAACAAGCTCAATTACCTCTACACTTAGAAGGATACCAACACAACCTCCACAATCACCTCTACTCAAGAGGGATAACAACATACCCAAATAAAAGAAGGTTTACAACTCTTGGTGGTCTCACTAAATCACAAACCAATTTTTCTCACAAAACAAAGATCCCATAGATAGGATAGATATGATAGCTCAAGCGTGAGAATACAAGGTGTTTGGAAATCAAAGCACAAAGAAAAATACTCAGGAAAATAATTAGAATAAGATAGAAATGAAGATCAAAACCAATATCCCAATACTCTATTTTTCTTTGATTTTTCCAACCCTTGAAAACAAATAAAGATAAATCCTTTTTAACCCAAAAACTCTTTTAAAACTTGTTGCTAAAACACTTAAGAAGATGGAAATTTTTGCTCTTGAAATTCTTGATGGAAACCAGCTCAAGAGATGGGTATTTATACCATCTTAAAAATCTGCCCGTTGGCAGTCTGGAAACGGCAAAATTGCCCTTCCGGTCGACCGCCCGATCGACCGGCCAACGGTCATTTTTTTTATCATTGAGCCACCGGTCGACCGCCCGGTCGACCGGGGCCAGATCCAGAGAGCAGTGCTCTCTGGCTGGTCGACTGCCCGGTCGACCGGGGCCAGATCCAGAGAGCAGAGCTCTCTGGACGGTCCACCGCCCGGTCGACCGGCCGACTAGCCAAATGTGGCTGTGCACGTTTGTGCACATCGATCGACCGCTCGGTCGACCGACTTCTGGCTCGGTCGACCGTGCGTTCGACCGGCATAAGGCCAGGTCATAATTTTTAAGGGATTAAAACTTGGTCTTTTACCTTCCATAAAATCTCATAAATTTCACAAAAATAAGTTCTTATTAGATCTTTGAATAACAAATATTTGTGATCATAATTTAACATATATTATAAACAATTTGAACCATTTTTGTGATATGAAAATAAGCTTAAACATAAAATCGGTATTTTCCAAAACTTGTATTTTTGAAATGAAAAACTGTTTTCTCCAAAACTTGTTAAATAAAAAACATGATATTGAAACAATATTGAAGCATATTGTATATGAATAGAATCCAATATACATGAAAGATATTATATCTATGTTTTTGATATGAAATCCAAAACCAGTTAAACTAAAAAACAAAAACAATAAACTCTAAACTTGTGTGTGTATGTGAACTTGAGCATATCAATACTATTTAATCTTTACAATAATCTAAACATACTAAACACAAACCGAGGTCTTCTTGTTGAACTCTTTCTCCAAGTCGACTTGATCTAAACATAATCCGAAGAGCTTGACTCCAACCGAGTACTAGATGTGATCTTGACGCGCAAGCTCTTGAATCAACATGTGAAAGCTTCAAAACTCCTTTGTTGAAGCTAAACACCTACTAATATCTTGATCAATCACTAAAACTATTTAAACACAAGATTATTAATAAACTATAACTACATGAGTTAATTATCATCAAAACTAGAGTGATGGGCCTCTGGGCCAACAATCTCCCCCTTTTTGATGATGACAAAACTCATGGAGTTATATATGCATGGATTAAAGATAAGCTTCATAGAAGATCTCCCTTAACTCATGCATAGTAATAAACATAAAGATATTCAATGAATGTGCATAAAACAAACAACATATATATGCATAAATGAGGAAATAAACATAAATAAACTCTCCAAATACTTCTCCCCTTTTTGCATAAATACTTCTCCCCTTTTTGCATAAACAAAAACATATATGCATTAAATAAGAAAATAAATATGCATATATAAAACTCTCAAAACTCTTCTCCTCCTTTTTATATAAAACAAGGAAATGAAATAAACATGCATATATAAGCTCATCAAATGCTTCTCCCCCTTTTTGTCAATTCATCAACAAAGGGGCATAAATAAACTCTAAAAAAAATTTCTCCCCCTTTTTGTCAAATCAAACAAGAAGGATGTATATGCGATATACATTCATGAAGAGGAGAGACGTAAAGTTAACTCTCCCTGCATACATTGCATTACATGAAAAAGAGATGACTAAACCCTAATCACATAACGCATAATATACAATGTATAAAAGAGATGTGAAACTCCCTCTACACACGTGTAAGACATAGAGAAGAGAGGTCAAACTCCTCAATATGAGATACACTCAACATGAATCTATATATAGAGAAGATGTTAAGCTTCCCTTGCATATAAGCAATATATTTCAAAACATTATGTTTCTTCTTTAAAATAAAAATTTTTGATAGTAATGAAAGTGTGTAGGGGTACCAATAGAAAATTGAAAACACACCTAGAGGGGGGGTGAATAGGTGAAAGTGCTAATCTAGTGAACTAAATGCGCTAAATGCGGAAGCTAATGCAAATTTTGCAACACACTTAATACAACACACAAGTGTAGCCGAATTCCCCGTGAAGGGCTCTGGACTAACTCCTCTTGATTCCCCTAGTATGGGTTGAGGTGTTATGTGAAGCTCTTGTGGTTAAGTACAAGTGAGGCACACACAAACAACCAAGCATATAAAGGATATAGACAATATGAAATATACAAGGCACAAATGCAAGCAATAAGATATGAATGAATGATACTTTGCACAAAGTAAAGAGAGAGTTAGAGAGACAATGGATCAAACGCAAAGGCCAAGATATGTTTCGAGGTTCGAGCACCTTGCTCTACATCCCCGCCTACACCACCGTGTAGGATTTCCAATCCACTATCTCCCACCGAGGGAACCTTCACCGAGAAGGATTTGTTACAACTCTAGGAGTACCAAACTACTCTCCCAAACAACCACCTCACAACAGAGGGGTAGGCCCGTAGCCAAACAACAACCAACACCTCTACCGAAGAGGGTTTACAAACCAAACTCCACCTCTCACTAGAGGGAGCAAACCACAAGCCTCAACCTCTACCAAAGAGGGAGCAAACACCAACCCAATACAACAACCTCAACCTCTACCAAAGAGGGAGCAACACAAGAAATCAAGGGTTTACAATAGGTGGTCTCTTTCAACCACAAACAATCTCTCCTTTTCCACAAACAAAAAGATCCTAAATAGATTAGGATAGAAGATAGCTCAAGTGTGAAAAACAAGATGTTTGGAAAATAGAAACTCAAAGAAAAATACTTGGGAAAACTCTTGTAAAAGATAGAAAATGAAAGCCAAGATAAATCTCCCAAAATACTCTTTTCTTTGATTTTTTTCAAAAACCTAAAACAAATAAGATTGAAAATTTAAAGCTCAAAAACAATTTTGAAAACTTGTTTTTAACACTAGAGAAACAACAATTTTTCTCTTGTGAAAACCTTGGCCAAAATCCCAAAGAATTGGGGTTTATATAGGCCAAAACAGAAACTAGCCGTTAGGCTGATCTGGCAGCCTGACAGGCTAGCGGTCGGCCGGCCGGCCGACCGCCAACGGTCAGAAATATGACCGTTGGGCAATCCCGGTCGACCGCCCGGCCTATCGCCCAGATACAGAGAGCAGAGCTCTCTGGTCCGGTCGGCCGCCCGGCCGACCGTCCCTGTGTCTGCCAAACGTGCACAGTTTGTGCACGTCGGTCGACCGCAAGGGTCGACCGGCCTTTGGTGCGGTCGACCCGTGCGGTCGGCCGACCTGGCCTGTCAGCCACTGTTCTGGGCAGAAAAACATAAGTTAAAATATTTCTAAAAATTCTTTTATCTCTTATAAAAATACCCAAAAGTAGTTTTATCATTTTGCATTGATATATAAACATGTGATAAAAAGTTTAGCTCAAATATCAATCAATATGAACTATTTTTATTTCTTAACATTTTTACCAAAAACCAAAACATGTATTTTTATCAAACTTGGATTTTTCAATACATGAATAGGAAAGTCAAAATAAGTTTGTTTAAAAGTTAAGCATGCATGTATAGAATGAAACAACTGTACATATATCAATTAAACTTGTTTTGATCAACTATTCATGAAAACCAAAAACCAAACATAAAACGTGTGTGTTTGTGCACTTGAGCATATCAACTATACTAAGCTTTACAAATGGATCTAAACACACTATTTAAACTATGGATACCTAAGTCTTCTTGACGATCTCCATCTTCAAGTAGACCCGATCTAAAACTCCATCCATGGGCTAGGCAATGTGTGATCTTGAAGCTTGAGCCCTGGAATCACTTGTGAAGCTTCCAAACACCTCTTGTTGAAGCTATCACCAAAATAACATCTTGTTATAAGATCTGAGACTAAAAACACAAGAATATTAGTAAACATAACTACATGAGTTAATCATCATCAAAACTAGGGTGGAAGGCCTTTGGGCCAACAAAATATCGATCTCAATAGTAAATGTTGATACGAGTTGAAACTAAATTGTACCAATTGAAAATAAATAAAAAATTTTAAGATACTAAAAGATACCAATTGAAAATATCTTGATACCAATTTAAAATGTCTTGTAAATTTTTTATACCAATAGAAAATGAAATATTGTACGTTTTTTATACCAATTGAAATATATATTACAAATTTTGATATCAATTGAAATATATATATATATATATATATATATATATATATATATATATATATATATATTGTAATTTTGATACCAATTGAAAGTTAAAACCAATTGAAAATACAAACCAAATTTTTTGGTTAAACACAACTCATTTTACAATAAGGATACCAAATTGAGAATAATACCAATTTAAGATTATTGATACCAATATTGAAAATGTTAACATATACCAAAATAAAGTATTTTTCATCATAAAGAATGGGAGTAAGATACCAATTGAAAATAAAATCGATTTAAAGATAAAACACGAATTTTTCTTCCCCTTTATGAAATACTTAATAAAAATGATGCATAAGCTTGTATAAGATATCAATTGAAAAATAATTGACATTAAGAAATAAATCAAGCTTAGCATAAATATAATTTGTGATTTAAGATGTAATGGATATTGCAAGCACAATCAAATCATATATATGTATGAAAATAAAAATACCAATTGAAATTGATATTATTTGAGATTTTGAAACATACATATATAGAAAACAAATATGAGCATACAAAAATAGATTTCCATGAAGAACATGTGTATAACTCATACCTATCCACCCTATTCATGCACATATTAAAAAGATTTTTAATTTTGAGCGTACAAGGCATGGTCGCCCATCCAACCGCCCTTGGAAGGAAGGGGTTTTCAAAAATGTAAATTTGAAAATAATTTTAACATAATTGAAAACTCTTTCAAGTGAAGAATATGAACTAGTTTAAGATAGTTTGAAATAACTAGTTATAGATTCTTTAAAAATATGAAACCAAATCATGTATTTCATGAAGCATGCATTTTACACAAAATTGACACTTTAGATATATAAGGCTCAACAAAGTACTCATAAAATAAAGTGATGAGTAAACACAAATAATGTGAGTGTATAAGAATCATGTGAAAAGCATAATCATGAAAGTAGGAATTGAAGCTCATATGAAATTTCAAATATGAAAATCATCAAAACTAGATAAGCTTTAAGGTATATGTATGTTTAGTTAAAACTAAAAAGTATACATACATATCCCAAACATAAATGAGTCCATAATAGAATTTGCATGAAAAGTAAGTGACTCAAGGGTATACATGTATATGTAAAGTTTTAAATAAAATTAACATATACATGAAGCTAAACACATTATCATAAAAATATGTCCAAAAAATAGGGAATACAAGTTACAATGCAAGAATCATCAAAACTAGGCTATACTAGTACATCTAATGGGTATAAATAAGCAATTAAGTACAAACATACAAAAAATCAATTGTGTCTCATTAGTTGTACAAGTATATACACAAGTTTTAATGAAAACTACATCTAGACATGTAATCAAAATATGAAGTGCAAAATCATAAACAATCATGATCATTAGATTAAATACATGTGCATTAGAGCTAAGATATACACAATAGTTAAACTAAAGTAAGAACACAAAAGTATGGATCCATATGAACATGGGTGTATCTCAATTACTATACATGTATGTCACAAGTCTAATTAACATGACATTTAATATAATAATCAAGAAAAACCAAAACATGCTAAAGTCATCAATAAGAGCATGTAAACTAAATGGGAGTTAGAGATAGTTACCAAAACCATTAGAGTTCATCTTTATATCTCCAAATCATGGTGGTCCTCCCACCAAACTTCCTTTGAAAGTGATGCATTCAAAAGTGTCATCATTTAGCTCGGAACGCATCCACCATCAAGGCACCAACGCCCTCACGTCAAGTGAGAGCCCATACCTACATCAAATACAATAAGAGTAGATTTTGGTACCCATACTCTATTGGGTCTATAGGGATTAGCACCTTTCCTAACCCAAACAAATTTATTTGCAAAATTTGAAGTATGTAATCTATCATAACAATATTTTACAAGGTGACCCTTACGTCTACAATGTGTACAAGTGTACACATGAGCATACTTTGAATCATGCATGTGTGCATGATGAGCATGTGCATACTGTGGTTTGTGTGCATGTATATGAGGAGCATGTTTCTTATGAAATATGGATTCCAACCGTGTGTGGTTCATTGTACATTGGCTCAAAATGGAGCCCAAAGAATCAACACTTTTCTTCAATACACAAATATCATTTTAATACTTGAAGATAAAGTGGAGCATGCAATTGAAACACTAGATGGTGAAGTAATGTTAGCATGACAAACATGTGAATCTAAATTATTTTTCAAAGTTTTATAATCCTTTGAAGCCAAATCCAATTCTTTTGAAATAGAAGCAATTTTATTTTTCAAAGAATTGTTTTCTTTTAAAACAACATCAAGTTTTGAAGACAAAAACTCATTTTTCTTCAAAACATCATCACAATCATTTTTGTTTTTCAAATTTTGTTTTTATTTAAAACAAGGTCGAGTTGGGATTTCAATGAGTCCCTTTCATTAGAAATCTCATCCCTCTCTTGTAAAGCCATATTAAGTTTTGAAAACAAATCCTTATTTTCTTCTTTTATTTTAAAGGTTTTCTTTTTCAAAACTTGGTATTTTTCTAGCAAGTTTTCACAAACTAAAGATAGTTCTTCATTTAATGCATCAACATCAACATAATCATCACTTGAAGAACTAGCACAATCATCTAGATGGGTGTCCGAGTTTATCTCAAGGGAGTCATTCCCTTGGACCATGTAGCAAGGTTGGTCGGACTCATCTCCACTAGATTCCTCCTCCACATATTTCGTCATTTTTAGCGAGAGAGAGGTCAAAGTGTTCCACACTGCAAAAGCGGAATCACAATGAAAATCATAGAAAATATTCTTTGCTTAGAGTGCATCTAAGTGCCTCTAGGGCTTGTGCATTGGCATCTATATGCTTGTTATTACCAAGATAGGATTTCTTGGTAGTAGCAAGGTAAACATGCATTCCTAGGGTTTTTAGGTACATACTCATCTTAAGCTTCCATACATTGATGTTAGAAACATCAAACATAGGAGGGGTCATGAAATCCATGAGTGTAAAAACTATATGTGTGCAAATGCAAGTCTAGATTAGCTAACCAAGTTTCACTCCTAGATGGTTAAACCTAATATCAGGAGCGTAGGCTTTGATACCAATTGAAAGTACGCCTAGAGGGGGGTGAATAGGTGTATGGCTAATCTAATGACAAATGATACAAAATTAAAACTTAATTGCAACACACTTAGTGTAACCAAAGAGTGTAGCCGAATTCCCAATGACAAGCTCTGGACTATCTCCTCTAAATTCCTCTAAATAAGAGTTGAGGTGCTATATGAAGCTCTCTTGGTTCAACACAAGTGAGGCGCACAAACAATACCAAGCATAAAAAATATGAAATGAACAATATGAAATAATGCAAGGTATAAGAGAAAGAGATAGAGATAGTGGATCAATCAGAAACACAAAGATATGTTTCGAGATTTGAGCCACTGCTCTATGTCCCCGCCTTCACACAGAAGGATTTTCACTAAATCGACCACACAGGACTTCCCACGCAAGGAACCTCCACTGAGGATTTGGGTAATATAAACTAGGAGTACACAACTCCTCTCTCTAATAAATACAACCTCTACACAAGAGGTAAGACACAACAACAATCACCTCTACACTTAGAGGGATGGGCACTTAGCCAAACAACAATCACCTCACACTAGAAGGATAAGGCATTAAGCTAAACAATAACCTCAATCACCTCTACACTTAGAGGGATACCAACACAACCTCCACAATCACCTCTACTCAAGAGGGATAACACAAACCCAAATAAAAGAAGGTTTATAACTCTTGGTGGTCTCACTAAACCACAAACCAATTTTTCTCACAAAACAAAGATCCTATAGATAGGATAGATATGATAGCTCAAGTGTGAGAATACAAGGTGTTTGGAAATCAAAACACAAAGAAAATACTTGGGAAAATAATTAGAATAAGATAGAAATGAAGATCAAAACTAATATCCCAAATACGCTATTTTTCTTTAATTTTTCCAACCCTTAAAAACAAATAAAGATAAATCCTTTTTAACCTAAAAACTCTTTTAAAACTTATTGCTAAAACACTTAAAAACATGGAAATTTTTGCTCTTTAAATTCTTGATGGAAACCAGCCCAAGAGACGGGTATTTATACCTTCTCAAAAATCTGCCCGTTGGCAGTTTGGAAAGGGCAAAATTGCCCTTCCGGTCGACCGCTCGGTCGACCGGCCAACGGTCATTTTTCTGACCGTTGAGCCACTAGTCGACCGCCCGATCGACTGGGGCCAGATCCAGAGAGCAGTGCTCTCTGGCCGGTCGACCGCCCGATCGACCGGGACCAGATCCAGAGAGCAGAGCTCTCTGGATGGTCGACCGCCCCGTCGACTGGCCCACTAGCCAAACGTGGCTGTGCACGTTTGTGCACATCGGTTGGCTGCCCGGTCGACCGACTTCTGGCTTGGTCGACCGTGCGGTCGACCGGCAGAAGGCCAGGTCATAATTTTTAAGGGATTAAAACTTGGTCTTTTTACCTTCAATGAAATCCCATAAAATCTACAAAAATAAGTTCTTATTAGATCTTTGAATAAAAAATATGTGTGACCAAAATTTAACACATATTATAAACAATTTAAATTATTTTTTTGATATTGAAAATAAGCTTAAACATAAAATCAATATTTTTTAAAACTTGTATTTTTGAAATGGAAAACCGTTTTCTCCAAAATTTATATAAATACAAAAATATGTATTGAAACAATATTGAAGCATATTGTATATGAATAGAATCCAATATACATGAAAGATATTATATTTATGTTTTTGACATGAAATTCAAAACCGGTTAAACCAAAAACAAAAACCAATAAACTCTAAACTTGTGTGTGTATGTAAACTTGAGCATATCAATACTATCTAATCTTTATAATGATCTAAACATACTAAACACAAACCGAGGTCTTCTTGTAGAACTCCTTCTCCAAGTCTACTCGATCCAAACACGATCCGAAGAGCTTGACTCCAACCGAGTACTAGATGCGATCTTGACGCGCGAGCTCTTGAATCAACATGTGAAAGCTCCAAAACTCCTTTGTTGAAGCTAAACACCTACTAATATCTTGGTCAATCACTGAAACTATTTAAACACAAGATTATTAGTAAACTATAACTACATGAGTTAATCATCATCAAAACTAGAGTGATGGGCCTCTGGGCCAACACAACCATCTAGCATGCGCCCCGATGATGGGATTTTTCCCGATTAAAGGGAGCCATGACAACCTCCGATGATAGGATGTGTCCCACTCGGAGGCAGTTTTAACGACCATCCATCCATGACTCCCCAAAGATGGGATTTCCTCCGCTCGGAGGCTGATTCGTGATCTTTCGCTGATGGGATGTGCCCCCACTCAGAGGATCACGTCTGTAAATCCTTGACAGGATATGCCCCGCGTGGAAGTGTTAATGCAGACACCGACATCCATCCATACACATGCTCTGATGATGAGATTCCCCCCACCTGGAGGTGAATTTGCAAACTTTCGCTGATGGGATGTGCCCCACTCAGAGGATCGTGTCTGTATGCTCCTAGACAAGATGTGACCCCGTGTGGAAGCATTAACGCAGACATGCCTGCGGGCCTTTCTCGATTATCCTATGAGAGTCAAAATCCTCTATTGTGAGATTTTTCCAACTCGGAGTCTGGCTCTACTGTAGGACTTTTTCCCTCAGAGCGTCCAATCTTCCACTAATCGGATGTGCCCCATTCGAAAAATCGTGTCTGTACACTCTTGATAGGATGTGCCCCTATATGGAAGTGTTAATGCAGACATGCCTAGGGCCTTTCTCGATTGTCCTACTGGAATTGAAACCCTCCCTTGTGGGATTTTTTCTCACTCAGAGTTCCTCACTCTGCTGCAGGAATTTTCTCCTCTTAGAGCCAATGTCTGTTCCGCTGATGGGAAGTGTCCCCTCTCAGATAGGCAAGCCTACGGGGTCCCCTCATCTGAACCCAGGGCGGATGAACCCCGGTAGTTTTCCTCTGCTGGGTTCCTTCCATATCCCGATGTTGGGATGTGCGCTCACTCAGGAGATAGCTCCGTTGATGGGATATCCCCTGTACGAGAGGACAACTCTGCTGCTGGACTTGCTCCCATGTTGGAGGCACCGGGTCATCAACTAGGTAGGGGCCCCTACTTAAGAAAGACACATCCAATCTGTTGCTGGAATTTCCCCCATCTCAGACCAAATTTTTTACAGGTACTCTCGGACTATGGCTATACATGGGATCATGTACATTCATGAGGTTTCATTGTTTGGCTAATCCCCTCGACGTACCGATTTTGAGTGATCATACGTCCAATAGTTTTCCCGAAGATGTGACGTTGCAAAATAATCTCCCAACAACAAGGAGTACATGTATGACTTTAAAATTTTGTGTATGCTTGATTTATCTGAGGGTAACTCAAGTTGTATTAGCTCGTGAATGGTAACATGAGACATAAGGTATATATATGAGGGTTTCCTTATTTGGATTATCCCCTCGACGTACTAGTCACATGAATTCATTAAACTAAACTAATACAACCAATTTTATCCATATTTGCAGTTAACACTTAATTTAATTGCCTCAATGCGTGTTTATATATGCATCCTAACTACTTCATGCAGCCTGTCTGCCCTGAGAGTGGGATTTCCCCCACTCGGGGGCAAAACTCTGATTCTCCATTGCTGGGGTATGTCCCACTCGAAGAATTATGTCTGTGCACTATTAGAGGGGATGTGTCCTGTGTGAAGTATTAACGTAGATCAACCTATGGGTTTCATTCGGCCTTTCTACAGGAACCGAGTTCACTGTTACAGTATTTCCCCCGCTTGGAGATCAGAATCTGATGATGCAGGGTTTCCCTTTTTAGAGCTCCGATTTCATAACTCCTTGATGGGATGTGCCCCCGCTCAGAAGCGAATATGAATTCAACTCCGTTTTAGGGATTTCTCCCTCTCGGAGACTCAATTCATAGCTGGGATTTTCCCCACTTGGAGATGAGGCTTACAGGTATAGCTGTGGGACAAATCACCACTCAAAAATTATACACAGTTAATCTTTAAACATCTCAAAATCAAAGCTAATCTCCCGAGTATACATTCCATTCTAAATAATACAACTATAGAGCAAATCAGGTAAGATCCACACAAACATTTTCATTCCAGAACATAATTGCTTTCATTACAAATTTTTCTGATTACATCCATTCAATTACATACTCGGTTATATCTTACAAGAGTGACACGAGATTTATTATATATTTGTGTTTTTTTGAAAGAAATACAAATGATCCAATCCCGACTCGAACTCGTCATGGGTAACTCCCAAACAAACAATCCACCACTATTGGAAGGGCGATGATGTATATGAATCTCAGGAAAATGCCAGAGCCAAAAATCGCATCTTAAACTGCAGACTGAAGCTAGAAAGACAGTGATGATATCACGCCAAGCCTCCTGACTCTGAAAATGAACCTGAAGCAAAAGCAGGCAAGGCGACTCTCTAGCAGTGATCCCGAAGAATACCCCCATGCCATCTCACCAATTACTAAGCCACAAAGAAAGAACTCCTACTGGCAAAGCAACAACATTTAACAGGAGTACAGACGGCCGGACTGGTGATCAAACCCATCGTCAAGCACGCCTTCCGCTCATGCATCCTAACAGTATAAGGAAAGAAAGGCCAAGAGCCCCAACTCCGATCCAGCCCACTGTGATCAAAGACAAGACGGATGACCAGGCAGAAGCATGAGTCATGCTCTCCCTTCCTGATAGCAAGACCCTGTCACGAGAACCGAAATTCCGTGACTAGGTCATCACGAAAATTGAAATTACATGACAAAAGACCAATGTGACGCAACCACCATCTTGATCATCTGCTTCCTCTCCTCCTCCTCCCTTCATCGAGCGAAGAAGAATAAAAATCAACTCAATCTACCAGAACAAGAAATATCAGAGGGTAGAGAAAACTTCTAAAGATGGGTCTCCCACTTCTAGATTACTCCCAATTTATAGACGCAGAAGTTGAACCGCCTCGAATTCAAAATCTTCACCACATTTGAAAAGGTGATTTGAATCCCAAATTTTTTTAGCATGTCAAATCAACTGAATTCAATTCAATCCTGCCACACGATCTCCTCCATTATGAATTCAAGATTTGGATTATTAATTCGCCAGTTATCTTCACCAATTTCCAAAAAAGGTTTAGAATGCAAAAAGGCATTTTGACCAAGACCTTTCGGATTGCAAATGATGTCTTAACTTCCCGAGCTAGGGCCTACTCATTCTTCTCCAATCTTTCCCCGTGGACCCTGGAGAAAGAGGAAGTGGAGATGGCATCTATAGTGGTTAAATTCTGACCCACACCAGGATCAAAATACGTGTCTCTCACCATCAGAATCTCCCAAAGACATCAACAAGGAAAGCCAACTGAGTGACTCCTCAGAGAGAAGCATCCAGAATATTCCCGAGACCATTTCCTCCTTTCGAGTACTGATCGTCCCGAGGATATTCATCCTTCCGAGATCGGTCCTTTCATCCTGAGTAAAACAATCTCCGCAACCAACTCCATGGGCTCCTCCTATATTTGTGGAGTCTGTTATGCCGCCAGATCATCCCATGTTTCACACATGGTCCATGACTCCTACTTCAGTGCAAGCAGTTAGAAAAAGTAGTAGATATTGCTCGCACAATCAAGGGCAGAATCTCCACCATTACAGAAGAATCACAACATGTAGACCATGTGGTTATTAAATCCCGCATGACTCCATTGTCAAGAACAACCCCCCGAATATATAAGACAATAGAAGAAACAATACAAGGGCAGAACATACAACAACAAAAATAGCCGAGGGAAAAATAGTAATCATCTAACCATTTTTGCTACAGAAACAGAGTATAACCTACGTTGAATCCACTGTAATCCTTTGAAAATTGTGAATTCTCCCACTCCTCCCCGTGATTTTTCCCAAATTGGGTTTACATGTAAAACCTGAGTTTTTGTGATTATTTTTTCTACTCTCTCTTAGATCTAAATTACAATTTGAAGTGTAGATAAATTCTTTTTGAGAATTTACCCCTGCAGTTACGAACATAAATCCAACTCAATTGTGATGAAACAAACACTATACCACTATACCAATTCAATATGTAAAGGAGATAGTTTCTTAGGCCTTACCAAACACTCCCGAATCACTTAATAGTTGGCATAAATTCTTGTGACAGAATATTGCTCCTCTTAAAGTTAGAATTTTATCCTGGTTGGTTATTCAAAATAAATTGTTAATTGTGGATAACCTGGGTATTAAGAACATTAGAGTTAAGAGTACTTGTGTCTTTTGTAATAATCATAATGAGACTGCTTTACATGTTTTTGTTCATTGTTGTGCTCTTAAACCTATTGTAGTGGTCAAATTCTGACCCTGTTCAAGATGGAAACACATGTCTCTCACCTTCCAACTCTTTGAGATACATCAAAGCTTTTCTCCGAAGTTCATGCTATACCCGCCTCCTCAAAATATTCTCCGCTTCGAGACTCCCTCCATTCTGAAGACATCAGCTCCGAGCAGAGCAGCTCCAGCAATGATCACTGCTAATCTCCGCTGATAGTTACACAGTCTTATTGTCCTCCACTTTCATAATCTGTAACGTCACTCAGCTCAGGCAGTTATGTACAGTGACAAATTTTCCTACATGCAATCTCAACAAACCAGCACCACTGATCGCGATTGTTATAATGTGCAAAATCAATCCCTAAGAGCTGGTTTGTACCCATCTGCCTGCATGCCAGCAACCTAGTCAAGTATAAGTAGATCTCGCCCTCTAATGAAGAAAGGGACTGGAAAAACTACCTCTTCAGATTCTGATACTTTGAACTTTTTTCAGACTTTTGACATCTCTCAAGCTCCTATTGTCATGCCCCGCTTTCCAATATACGGTGTACAAGTACGTGATAATGGCCAGCAGAGACTCACAAAGGGTGAAATCTCTTCCATGAATACGTCAAGCTGTCAATTACGAGCGTGATAGCACACATATATGCATATATAATCAAGCACATGGATAAAAAACAAATATATGAAATGTTGAATCATTAATAATATATCATCCACCATATCTGAATAATCCAAGTCAAATAAGAAAAAATTAAACTCACCGGAGTTACGATTGAACAATCAAGCTTTCTACGGTCAACTCTTCTATACTGGCTCTCTGGTCTAGATGCTGAAAATAATATAGGTTCATCTGAACCGGACCAACAAGTGTACATGAGAGGAAAATGAAAAGGACAATAGAAGAGAGATAATATAAAAGCACAATACTGGTACAAACAAGACATCGGAGTAATAAAAACAATAAGTATGACAGTATTGAGAACTGAAAGTAATAACAACAACGAGAATAAATGAAACAACAGACCATGTACAGTAAATCCGTGCATATATGTCACGACATGAATATAATGAACATGAGATGCCCTAAACGAGTAATTGTTGTATCATAATCACAAGATCACAGGAACATAGGATCACGAGTTAAAATCATGTAATCAAGTTAATACATGTCACATGAGTCTCAGTGTCAGTATCACATGTCAGGTACTAGATTATATGAAGGAACAATATGAGACGAGCTAGATCACTGAAGACAATGCAGGATATGATGCAAGTGCCTAAGTCTAGAATTTTATAAACAGTATACTAATGCAACCATCATGTGCCCCATACCACAAGACAACTTCATATCCAACAAGTGATGTGTTTGTGGGTCTTGATAACAGGGAGATACAGTTCACTGTACTCCGATATCATGTAATAATAAATGAGCGCATAAATCACAAGATCACAAGAACATAAGATCACGTGTGGCATCCAAACCCACGAGGGGTAGTCCTTCTAAGCACACCTCCCTGATCTCCTGCTACCAGTCTCTCTCAGTAACCCCGGCTTGGTTGATTTTTATTAATTAATGCAAGTGCAAGACAATGTGTGACTCAATGTAATATGATCAATGCCAGATAGTGAATACAATATATATCATGATCGCGGGATAGTGCAAACGATGACAATATCAAGGGATAAATGAAAAGTCGTGCAAGCAGTATTAGTGTCATCTAATATGTAGTTCAGTGGTCATAATAAATTGGTCATGATCATAAGTATTATATAATTCAATAAAATATTCTTGAACAATTCCACAAGATATGTTGATCGATTTCCTCAATTAATTTTCAACAACATCAGAATTGCAATGTCATTCGATATAGTCTTTAGTCATCAATCATATCCTCAATAATTCTCTGAAAATTTCAAATGATCAAGAATACTATAGTATTCATTTTATTATTATCCTTTTATCCTCAAGATCCAGATCATAAATCTCAGTCACGATCAGTATAAGTTTTCATGTCAATAAATCAGTTTGTAACACACAATTAATTATGTCAATCTTTAATTGGGTGCATGTATAAATATTAACGAGATGAAAAATGATATGCAGAACAATATAACGTGATCACGTGACGTAACCGATGCTGGTATCAAGAATCAACGATAAAATTGACAATACACTGATCAACAGTAAAACCAAAACAATGGAGTGTGCACACAGCGTAATTGTGATCATAGGACATTATTGATGATCATGAATATGACATAGGAAAATTAATAGTTAAAATACAATATTAAAATCAACTAGAAAGTCAAAAGAAGAAATTGTGTACACTTGCCTGCCATTTTGGGGAAATCGATTGTTCTCAAGTGAGGAGTCAAAAATGGTGATCATGTAGTTCTTGCTTTCACGAACACAATAGTTCAAAAATCATGTGAATTGGACGTCGGGTGGCCAAGATATCGTCTGAAACGTAACTGGGGTCTATTTTGCAACATCTGAAATATAAATAAAGTGTTATATGTAATTTTAAGGGTACGTAAAATAATAATTTATTAATCAGGGGGTTTAGAGTAATTTACCTTTCTTAAGTTGTGGATGTGGGTCGAGTCAGTTTCAAACGGGTCAAACCCAAACACAAAACTATTAAACTTAATTGGATTTTTGAGTTATTAGGTGAGCGAGTTCGGTTTCCTGACTGACCTAAAACCCAAACACATAATTTAAGTTATTTGGATCGGGTTAGAGGATGAACGATTTTGGGTTTGGGTTGATGTGGACCCATTAAGAAAGAAAAGTGAGAGAGAAAACAGAAAGACAGTGAAAGAGAATGGAAAGAAGTGAGGGAAGAGAGAGTGTTTGTGAGAAAGAGAAAAATAGAGAGAGGAAGAGCGAGAAAAGAGAGAGTGAGAGAGAGAACAACGAGAGAGTAAGGGGGAGAGTGAGAGAGAAAGAATAAGAGACAGAGAGAGCAGTGAAAGAGTGAGGGAGCTCCGGCAAGGTTGGGTGCCGGGGTGGCCGCGTCATAGTCGCGACAGAGGTGATGGCCGGTAAAGGTGTCTCTGGGCGGCACGACAGAGGAGGCGGAGAAGAGAGGAAGAAGGGAAAGAAGGAGAAAGAAAAGAAAAAGGTGAGAAGAGAGAACGGAGAGAGGGAAGCATGGCGAGGTTGGCAACGGCCTAGGCTCTAGTGGCGCGACGGCCTGGCCAAGGCAGTGGTGGCCGACGGCGGCTAAGGAGTGGAAGAAAAGGAGAGAGGAAAAAAAAAGAGCAGAGGAGAGAGAAAGAAAGAGTGGGTTAGAGGGGTAGAGAGAGTTATATAAAGAGAAGGGAAGGTTGATCGAGGTAAAATCGCGCACAAAAAGTGTATGTTTTGAAATCAAGATTTAAAGTGTGTGTGCTTTGGCTTCCTCGATACTTCCGTTATAGCATAGAGGCTAAAACGAGTCGAATCCATAAGGACGGGAGGCGATAAAAGCTTTACCGGTTGATTCACGTGTTTGTTAAAAAGTTCTTCAAAGTTTTAAAGAATGAAAAGAAAAGAGAAGAAAGAATTAAAAGAGAAGAGTACGGTGAAATACGAAGAAGTGGGAAACATAGAAAAGAATGATTTTTGTGATTTTTGTATATCTAAAACAAAGTGAAAGAGAAAGAAAACTCATGGCTACTAACTACTAATGACTCCACCAACACGCTAACCTTTTAGTGATAATTGCCTCACATGTATCATTGGCCATTACTAGTCCTTGGTTCAAGAGCGATTCAAAGCATGACCCATATGTAACTCATCACAACCCAACTCAACAAACAAGTGCAAGCTACACTTAAATCATCAAAACCTAATAAGAGCAAGCATGAAGTAAAGTAATGTTAGCTTGTTAGTGGTTAGGAAGTTAGAGTGTTAGATCCATCATCATGAGCCATCAATGGCTCTTGCAAGAGCAAGGCCAAATCGAGGCTATTAGATTCATGTGGATTATCATAAAAGAAGTTAGCAAGTTGGTGGTTAGTAGTTAGTTGCCATGAGAGAAAAGATTAGTTATGCATGTAAAAGAAGTTAGATAGAAAACAAAGAGAGGTAAAGAGAGCACCTTTCATAGCTTGTTACCTTCTATTACAAGCACTCTTGCATTCCACTCATGTATCACTCTTTCTCCTAATACAAGATCTAAAACAAAATGGAAAATACAATGGGGAAGAAGAGGAACTAACCTAACCTAACCTAAACTACAACATGGAATGAAAACTACACTAAACTCTGTATATCTCCAACTCTGGAACCCCAGGGGGTATATATAGGCACCAGGGAAGAGGGGGGCCAGGGGACAAACCCTGGCCCGAAGCGCGGCCGCAGCCGCGGCCATACGGTGGCCGCGCGCGCCGTGCTTCGAGCCACGCGCGGTCCTTTCTGTCCCCTGTCAGCTCCTGTGCCCAGTTTTGGTTTGCAGCCCTTGGTTTTGACAGAATCAGCCTCCTAGGTCAATGGCTATCTTAATAGGCCTTTAATCACCAATTAAATGGTGATTTAGGATCTTCTTCTCCATTGCACACCATGGACCTAGAATCAAGCAAGTAAATCTTTATTAGCAAAATTTAATATGAAATAAATGCGAAGATGTGATAAAAATTATGCAAAATTAGAGACTAATCACACCCTCACACTTATCTTTTTGCTCGTCCCGAGCAAAACAAAAATAAGAAAAGTATTACTCCACTTTCGCAGGTGACGCGATTGCACTGAGCATGTGTAACAAGCCGTTAAACCTCTAGGTTTCCTCTAGAGGAGAAGTTTTGTCTCCTGAGGGTTTTCAGCGGATTACACCCACAAAATTCATAAAGAAAGAAATCAAATGTTAGTATTTTAAAAACGCATTTTGAAAATAGAGAAAAGTGTTGAAGTATTTTTGCAAAAATCTAAGTGATCCAAGGTCAGAGGTTAACCAGAAACTGTTCTTTCTTAAACTAAGTCAAAATGCAAAAAAAATCTTGTTATAAATTAAATGTAAAAATTTAAAATTGAATTGATTCTTTGACCTTTCATAAAACTCTTAGAAAAATATGCACTTTGTGGACTGTGAAGATTTTTGGGATATCGACTCTAACTTTCATGCCATTTATATTATTATTTATTTATTATTTTTTTGTTTTTTATTTTTTCTTCCCTTAGTTTTCTTAGGCTTTCTTATTTATCCGGGTAGTGAGCCTTTAGCCGGTGACTCCCAAACCAGATGGTCTTAGGGCACCAGATGAGAAAACATCCCTCGGACTTAAGGACTCGATTAAACAAGGCCACAAAACTAAAGGGGTTTATTTTATTTTTGTCCACCATTTTAGGTGTGAATAATCATGCTTCCTGAGGTATAATTACCCAACTTCAATAAGTGGTTTTAAATTTATATATATATATATATATATATATTATATATATATATATATATATATATATATATATATATATATATATTATTTATGGCATTTCCAATCTTTGTTTCAATCCCAAAAATTGTGTATGTGTGAAGTGCATAAATCTAAGACAAAAAATTTAAGATCAAATTATCTTTTCAATCTTACTTTCTTATCCTATAATTTAGACAAGATCTATTATTTTGACTTGGTTTAAAATTTCATAATTTTAGGTCTTCCTAATTCCTAAGATAATCTTAATTTTCTAAAAATAAATCATAAACTATTTCTCTTGTTTCAAAAAATTTTGTAAAAAGAAAAGAAAAGTTTCTATATAAAAGATTTTTTTTTGATTGATTAAAAAGAAGTGTAAAAGAAAGAAAATATAAAACTAACTACGTTAGTAAACCCTCCCCCACACTTATCTCATGCATTGTCCTCAATGCATCGTGAATGTGTAAATACATGAAACAAATGGAGAGGGAAGAAAGATTACCTCAAGGGGGTGGCTCTGGTGATGGTCGGATTGGGCCAAGCGTTGCGACCCAAATAAGATATCGTGGATCATCCAGAAATCCACCAAGGACCTCTCTAATATGACCCCAGAAAAGAATGATGGATTGAATGGTCTTATTGAAAAATTTATCCCCATCTAATTTCCAATTTTCAAAAATAATGACTGAGTCATTTTCTTCAACATTCTTGTCCAACAATGAAGTGTGATTTTGAGAGAAGATTGATTTGGACTCAAATGGAACAGGAACAAAAGTCGATATCGACTCGGGAAGTTGACTCAGGTCAAGTCGAGAGTCAACAATGAGAGTCAAAATTGGTTCAAAAATAGGGTCCAAACCAAAGAATTGATGTTCACACACTTTCCCCAACAATAAAGTATGATCATTAGAGATTGGTGATTCTATTTCACGGTGTACTGGTACAGGATTCAATGTTGACTCTGGAATAGAGAAAAAATCTGGTAAAGATACCGGAGTCATTATTGAATCACAAAGTGAAATGGAATCACTAATATGAGGTTCAGGATCACATTCAAGATCAAGTTCAATTTCGAGAAAAGGATAACTTGCTAAAATGTCAAGGTGGTTCTCAAATTTTGGGCAAGTTCAAATGGATGTAATGAAATTGAATCTTGATTTTCGTCCACGGAAGGAATGTGAATGGGTGAAACGATCGAGTCAAATTATTTAGGAAGTATGGGAATCAAAACTGGCTCAAGAACGTCACTTGTTACCGGTAACACTACAGGAGTCGATATTGATTCAAGGAATGGACTCGAATCGCTAACTTAAAGCTCAGGTTCACATTCATCTTCAAGTTCAATTTCAGGAAATGGATAACTTGCCAAAGTATCAGGAATTGGATATTGGTCAAGTTCAGGTTGGTATGATGAAATTGAAGTTGGATTTCCAAAATGGCAAGATTCTTGAACATTTGATGGACATGGGAAGTCAATCGTATTTTGCATTATGCGCTCGGTCTCTTGCACGAATTCCATAGTTTTTTTCCCACAATGATTTTTCTTTGATTGGTTCTGGAAAAGAACTATATGAATTTTGAAAATTTTGTGAACATGACGAGGCCATATTGTTTTCAAATAGTTTTTGGGCCTCTATTGCTTCTTCTAAAGTCCTTTGTAATGATGATTTTTCTTCAATAGGTGGCTCAGGAAAAGGAGGATATGAAGCAGAATTGGGGAATGAATGTTGTGAAAATTGTGGACAATGTGGTTGAAAATCTGACTCGGGAGAGGTGAATCCCCATTGACTCTGTGAAGAGTTGAAATTATTTTAAAAATTATAATCATATGTTTGAGGATATGGGTCATATTGATTCGGATAATCCCAACTCGGCATAAATGGTTGGTTCATGTTGTACATAGCCGGGTCGGAGTTATCCGAATCAAATGAGGTCGGAGTGAAATATAGATTCATATTAGGATTGAAAGAATTGTTGTGGTTAAAATCCATATCACAATTTACAAAAAAAAACAAACAACAAAGAAAGAAAAAGAAAACAAGTCTATGCTAGGGTTGACTTAGACCTAGACGACTCCTAACTGGTTAGACTGTCCACGGGGGGTTTATTGTCGGAAGCTGACCACGAGTTAATCGGCCAGGTAGGGACAAGATCGGTGGGAGGTATCCGTGCCGGAGCAACGGGCCTAATTATGCCAAACCACCGTTCTTCGAGGTTTCGCCTCTCAATCCCCAACCTTAGACATCGATTTAGAAAGAGTCAAATTCTAACAACTTCCCATTAAGTCAATCTCCTAAATGAGTCCGAGATGTCCCTAGGAGCCAACGTCTAGCAATTTTTATTAGGCTTGGGTTGTGTGAGTGGGTAAGTGATTTTTGGGCCAAGGGAGGGTAATGACTTCCCCACCTTATGTTGTTTTGGATTTTGCCCTTAAGTTGAATTCGTGCAAGTGTGCAGTATAGATAAGAATGAACACAAAAAGTGAGTAAATCACTAAAGTATTTGTCCTATATTATATGCTATGCAATATGTACACCTCCTATCAATATCACAACAACACAAGAACAAAATACAGTATATCGGAATTGAAATTGACACGTGCCAAAATGCAAATGTCTAAACCGTTTTAAAGCATCCAATTACCGTATTTTAATTCTTAAAATTATTTACAGTGTACAGGTGATATAAACAAAAATTAGCAACAGAATATAAAAATATACAAGAATTTACCCTACCACACTTGAGCAAGTGTGGACTTCTGCAATGCTAAAACTTTAACCTGCACACAAAAAATAAAGAAGAAAGGTTAACAAAAACGTGAAATCAAACCCTTCCCATCCCCGGCAACGGCGCCAAAATCTGATCGAGGTAAAACCGCGCACAAAAAGTGTATGTTTTGAAATCAAGATTTAAAGTGTGTGTGCTTTGGCTTCCTCGATACTTCCATTATAGCATAGAGGCTAAAACGAGTCGAATCCACAAGGACGGGAGGCGATAAAAGCTTTACCGGTTGATTCACGTGTTTATTAAAAAGTTCTTCAAAGTTTTAAAGAATGAAAAGAAAAGAGAAGAAAGAATTAAAAGAGAAGAGTACGGTGAAATACGAAGAAGTGGGAAACATAGAAAAGAATGATTTTTGTGATTTTGTATATCTAAAACAAAGTGAAAGAGAAAGAAAACTCATGGCTACTAACTACTAATGACTCCACCAACACGCTAACCTCTTAGTGATAGTTGCCTCACATGTATCATTGGCCATCACTAGTCCTTGGTTAAAGAGCAATTCAAAACATGACCCATATGTAACTCATCACAACCCAACTCAACAAACAAGTGCAAGCTACACTTAAATCATCAAAACCCAATAAGAGCAAGCATGAAGTAAAATAATGTTAGCTTGTTAGTGGTTAGGAAGTTAGAGTGTTAGATCCATCATCATGAGCCATCAATGGCTCTTGCAAGAGCAAGGTCAAATCGAGGCTATTAGATTCATGTGGATTATCATAAAAGAAGTTAACAAGTTGGTGGTTAGTAGTTAGTTGCCATGAGAGAAAAGATTAGCTATGCATGTAAAAGAAGTTAGATAGAGAACAAAGAGAAGTAAAGAGAGCACTACCTTTCATAGCTTATCACCTTCTATTACAAGCACTCTTGCATTCCACTCATGTATCACTCTTTCTCCTAATATAAGATCTAAAACAAAATGGAAAATACAATGGGAAGAAGAGGAACTAACCTAACCTAAACTAAACTACAACATGGAATGAAAAACTACACTAAACTCTGTATATCTCCAACTCTGGAACCCCAGGGGGGTATATATAGGCACCAGGGAACAGGGGGCCAGGGGACAAACCCTGGCCCGAAGCGCGGCCGCGGAAACGCGGCCATACGGTGGCTGCGCGCGCGACGCTTTGAGCCACGCGCGGTCCTTTCTGTCCCCTGTCAGTTCCTGATCCCTGTTTTGGTTTGCAGCCCCTGATTTTGACAGAATCAGCCTCCTAGGTCAATGGCTATCGTAATAGGCCTTTAATCACCAATTAAATGGTGATTTAGGGTCTTCTTCTCCATTGCATTTCATGGACTTAGAATCAAGCAAGTAAAGCTTTATTAGCAAAATTTAATATGAAATAAATGTGAAGATGTGATAAAAATTATGTAAAATTAGAGACTAATCAAAGGTCAGTGGATAGGGAGCACGGGGCTCGAGGGCGGCGGGCAACAGTAGCCGCGCGCAGTACGCGCGCGATACACGAGATGGGTAACATAAATATAACCTTATTCACGTCTTTTATGCAAAAAGTTTGTTATTTAATCATATTTCTAAATGAAAAGAAGGGGTTTTATGCAATATTCAATAACTCGAGGTTCTATATGAAAAATTTTCTCAACTGATTTTCAAAATAGAAAGAGTTTTTGCAAAATTATTTGGTGAGGATTTTCAGTGCAAAATTTGTATATCATTGTACTCCTCACGTGAAGAGTATAGCAGAGCTTTAAATGATGGTTGAGTTATGAAACTAATAATTAATTAATTAATTAATTTGATTTGGTTAAAATTTGATTAACTCAGAAAATCCTCAAAAATCTCTAAAAATAGAAAATATTGTCTTGAACATCGTTGCAAAGTCAGATTTGAAAAATTCATGATTGTTAAACAAAAATTCTATAGTCAGTCTGTGATACCAGTCAACCCTAAATTCTGGGATCTTCCCAAAAATTTCGGAGAAAATTCAAAAAATTTAGAAAAATCCAAAACAATATTTAGAGTTGAAAGGACTCATTTAGACTATCAAGATGGTTAAATCAGGTATTTATGCTGTATCAGGTACAGTATGCACACACGTACAACTGGGACTAGGGGTTATAAATCCTACCCACCTAATAAAAAGAATTTCGTCCTCGAAATTCAACAAGGTTAAAGGCATTGGTACATGAATCAAAGTGATATATGAGAGGGTCAGAGTTGTCCTAGGTCTGCAGTCATGTCAATACTACCAATTCAATATAAGTTATAATATAATGTGTTCCTCTGTCAAGAGTATCACCATAAGTCCTTGGATCAAATTGATTTCTTAGATCTCATAATCGTTCATCCTTAATATTTCTTTTAGTATTTCGATTACTATAGTCATGTTCGTCCGATAAAGTTACTTCCACAATTCTATGGGTCAAATCTTCAGTGTCAATCTATAATCATACTCCACTAATTTATTCCTTCAAGTTTTTCAATCTACCTCAATCATGTTGGATATAATTCTTAAATTGTTCAAGGATCACATCACAAAAATGTTATCATCCTTGTAATGTCATTTTTAGATTATCATAATTAAATTATCTCTTAGATCATCGCTACATATCACTCAAATTATAATCGCCTCGAGTTGTTAACTTCCTCAAAATCATCAAGATCCTAATAGATCAATCATCAAATAATTTTAAGTCCTCGAGGGTATGTTTATATTTGTCCACAGTATCACAGTAAGACAATTCCAGATTACATGGTTACTATAGGAAGGTCATTAGTCAAGGTAGCAGTCACCAATCAAAATTTTCAAGATCAAATATCAACAATTAGTAATTATAGACCTCAAAAAAATATTCCAATAATATTTATTAGTTCTCATTTCGAACCTTAATATATCTTCCATTTGATCCCTATAATTTTACTTTCATATTTCTGCTTCAGATCCTCAAAGTCTATGTTTCCAACTTCATTGATTTTCATAAGAATTTAGATATATCTATCTCTCCCTTTTTTTATCTATGATTCCTTAACAAGACAGTAATAGCTAGATCTTATTCTTCTACCTACCTTTCGCGGGTAGTTGATGGGCCTAATTAGACAGCCTGATCACAAGGGAACCTAAATGTCGTGAGTGCTCTGGGTCCATCATCAATTTGCTCTGGGTCCATCATCAATTTCTTGGTATATCATACAAGATCCAATAATTAATGTCATTGACATATATCTAGTGTAATCTCATGTGTATCTATTAGTAATAACAAATCTAGTTGAGTTGAGCCTTAGCAGAGATAAACTCAGGCATGAAAGAGGTCAGAAATCAATACAACATAGGATTCGGATGAGAATCTACTGCTGAGAGGAACTCTAAAGAACGCATGTAAAATCGATAATCAGGAAGATGAACTTGTTGAAGATTAAGTCTTAATAATTCGGCGAACTTTGAGAGGTCAAGTGAGAAAAAGGGGTAGGAATATCTATAAATGGTCTCCATTGTGGTAGAAAGTGCTGGAGGTACTGATCATAGAGTTTCACATCCATAAGAAGTGGTATGAAGTCAATTCAGGGTAGAAGTCTGCGTATTTGAAGAAGAGTCGTACTCCCGCGTGATCACATGTCGGTTTATACATTTAGTGATACGAAAATTCAAAGAATTCCTCGAGAGTATAATTTTATTTGTAAGATCAATTTTTTGATATTGATAATCTGCTAATAAATTTAGATAGGTTTCTCTAGGATCTTAGTAACATCATCAATTAGTGATAGTAGAATCAGAAATATCATCAAGAATTCACTTCAAGTGTATCCAAGGCTTGTTAGTCTTCCGATCTTCTTAAGTCCAATGATTGTGCATTATAAAAAATCTAATTCTCATATTCTTGCAGTCTGCTTTTATTGATTTTCTCAATCAAAAGATCACAGGGTTTCCCAGATTATCAATGTGTTCCAATTGCTATGTTCCTACACTAAGAGTCATAGAATTAATGTAAAAACCTCACATTACGATTGTTATTCTTCAAATTTTACATAGATATGAAAACTCTAAGATTCTCATCCTCAAAAATCAAATCTGAGAAATCTGAGCTAGGATAATGTTATAGTTTGTCCAAGGCAGTGGTTTCAATTATTGAAAATCCTATGATCTGACCATCATCCCAAGATTCATATTCTCAAATTCAAATCCATCATTATCAAATCCAATATTTTAATGTAATTTTGGTCACTATTTAATCCAACATGATTTTTATCCAAAGTTCTCCACTCACTATGATTCCCTAGTAGACATGTATCTCAATAATTTCAACCAAGTTTCAAATCTTTGAAATTTTCATTCAACATACCCTAATTATTCTTCTTTGTCTAAAAGATCAGCTCAAATCCTCAATAATCTATTATCAATCTAAACTTAGAATAATAATAGTCTAAGCAGATATAATCAGGTAGGGCAGAGCGAGAACGATGACTGTATGGAGATACGAGAAGATAGATGAAATAGTCAGACCACGGTGATGGTTTAAGAATTTTCGAGGATCGATTATACGAGGGGAATCAGAGGAGGAAGTCAAGCGACTGTTTACTCAGATAGTTTCATGAATGATCATCATATATATGGGCTTGATTGTATATGTGTGGTGTCAAATGCTGGCTCAACCTGACTCTAATACCAACAAAACCATGTCACGTCTTGCTTTCCAATATACGGTATGCATGTACGTGACAATGGCCAGCAGAGACTCACGAAGAGTGAAATCTCTTATATGAATACCTTAAGCTGTCAGTTACGGGCAGGGTAGCACACATATATGCATATACAATCAAGCGCATGGGTAAAAACACATATATAAAATGCTGAATCATCCATAATATCATCCACCGTATCTAAATAATCCAAGTCAAATAAGAAAAAGGTAAATTCATCGGAGTGACAATTGAACCATAAAGTGTTCAACGGTCAAGTCTTCTATACTAGCTATCCGGTTTAAATGCTGAAAAATAATATAAGTCTGTCAGAACCGGACTAGCAAGTGTACACAAGAGGAAGATGACAAGGATAATAAGAGAGAATATGAAAGCATAATAGTGGTACAAGCAAGACATCAGAGTAATAGAAACAATAAGTATGATAATATCAAGAGCTGAAAGTAATAACAATAATGGGAAGAAACTGTTAATCTCATATGAAGGTGGCCCACTTAACCTTGATTATTTGCATTGGATTCCTATTAAGGTTAACTGATATTAAGGGTGCCCATATTAAAGTCACATTTATATAGTTATTTGGTCACTTGAAATATAAAGGGTACCATGATGGAAAGGTTTATTTCAAGGGGACTTATTTGCAAATGTGCGACCCACTTTTCTCCTCCTGAAAAGAAACAAAACTTACGCTCATTTTATGATTGAGAATCCATCGGGAAAAGAAACTGTGGGTTTTGTGAAAGAAAAAGGAGCAGAGAAAAGAGGATCCTTTGCAAGTTAGGGTTTGCAGATTCAAGAGCAAGGAATCAAAGTCTTCTCCAACCTTCATCCAATATTCACCAATGGCTTCAGGTATGGTGATTTAAAGTATTGCATAAATTAGGGTTTTGATCTACTATTCTTGAGATGTTTTATTGATTCTTGATCCATGGTTTCAATTTAATCCGCATTATAGATGTATAATATTTCCAACATTTGGTATCAGAGCCATGATTAAAGAATCAATACATCTTGGATTTAGGAATTATGAAAAGTTAGGGTTTTTGATTAACGATTAAATTTTTGATCATTTTAATTGTACAATTTGTAGAGGATTTAATAGCCCTAATATCATGTTCATATTCCTCTAATTATGCAATTAATAGGGATCAAAATTTAGGATTTTAGAAACCCTAATTTTCCCTAATTTTCCCGATTTTTCCCTAAAAATTTTGGAATCAGGTGATAATCTGGAACTGCTCTTCGGTAACTGTTTCGTGGAGTATTAGTCGACTATAGTTATGGATTAGTCGACTAATAGTCCATCCAGAAAGTTACCCGACTCTCTGTTTCTAACAGGAGTCGACTTGTGTTTGGGATTAGTCGACTAGTAAAGTGTATAGTCGACTAACCATTTTGCCAAGTCGACTAATATTTTAACCGAGAGTTTGGCTTCTAACAGGAGTCGACTAATAATATTTGTAGTCGACTGATAAAATCTGTAGTCGACTAATCATATTGGTATAGTCGACTAACCTTTGTTTGCCCTAGTCGACTAGACCTAAACGTGTAGTCGACTTGACTTGACCCAAGTCGACTAATAATTCTATGTAGTCGACTAATTGTTGCTTAATTCAATCATTAATGTTTGTTAACACATTTAAGCTATTGTGTTAATATTGATTGATGTTTGGTCAAGTAATGTATTGTAGTATTATGGCATTACACAAATAAAAGGATTAGAGAATATTATTGGTTAGTTTTGTATTCATAAGGCTTATTGATTTAGTAGTTGCCAAAGTGACCTAGGTTAGTAAATCTTATGAATATATAACTACATAAAAGACTTGTCAATGTAAGTGACATTAAAGACAATAATATTCTCGATGGCGGTTCTAATTAGGAGATTGGGACTGGCCCAAAGGAAAGTCTCTTTCAAATAATTATGAACCGGATAGGGTAGTATAATTTATGTAACTTAGTGGTGTAGAATTGGATACCCAAAGGTAACAAGACTTACTATCTGAGTAACATAAATTATATTAGACCTACATAGGTGATAAAAGTTCTCACCTAAAGAGTGAACACTAGATATGCTTAGGTTTCGCCCAAAGGAGAAATCAAAGTGATATCAATAGTTCATCTTAATTAAATTTAAAACTTGTATTGATTCGAGGCATTAATGTGAGCTTGTCCTATTATGTTTCAGTGAACGTCCCTACTTTCCTCCACACTCATGCCACTAGCATTCCAGCCTTGGACGGTACAAACTTCTCAGAATGGTTTGAACATGTACAGTTTACACTGGGTGTCCTAGACCTAGACATGGCCTTAATAGTTGACAAACCTGATGAAGTAACTGCTGAGAGTACAGCAGAACAGGTCAGCCATGCCAAAGCTTGGGAAAGGTCTAATAGGCTCAGTCTAATGTTCATTAAGATGACCATAGCAAATAACATCAAGACTTCACTCCCTCCTACAACTAAAGCATCTGAACTGTTAACTGCTGTCAAAGACCGATTTAAGTCAGCAGATAAGTCATTAGCTGGTACCTTAATGGCTGAACTTACCACCATGAAATATGATGGTAATAGAGGAGTTCAGCAACACATTCTAAACATGTCTGATAAGGCTGCTAAGCTAGGATCACTGGGTATGAAGGTTGATGAGTCCTTCTTGGTTCAATTTATCCTCAACTCACTTCCTTCACAGTTTGGGCCATTCAAGATCCACTACAATACTCATAAGGATAAGTGGAACTTAAATGAGCTAACTGGTATGTGTGTTCAAGAGGAGGTGAGACTGAGGCAAGAAGGACAGCACTCAGTGTTGGCAGTAACTTCAAGGGTATCCATAAGAAAAGTAAATATGGAAGAGGTAAGAGATTTCCATCAAATAAAGGAAATGACCATGGGGAAAGTAGCCAAGGTCATAGAAAAGGTTTCACTGTCAAATGCTACTTCTGTGGCAGAAAGGGACATGTGAAGAAGGACTGCAACAAGAGGAAAGCTTGGTTCGAAAAGAAAGGTACATATCTTTCTTTTGTATGTTATGAATCAAATCTTGCTGAAGTTCCTTCTAATACTTGGTGGATAGACTCTGGAGCCACAACTCATATAACTAATTCAATGCAGGGATTCCTTACAACCAGGAAACCGAAGGAAAGTGAGAGATTCGTCTTTATGGGGAACCGTCTCAAAGTGGAGGTCGAATATGTTGGTGTTTATCGACTACTCTTGGAGACGGGACATCAGATGGATCTTGAGGATACTTTTTATGTACCTTCGATTTCAAGAAACTTAATGTCATTATCCAAATTAGATGTTTTTGGATATTCTGTTTTGTTTAGTTGTGGAAAACTCTCTTTAATGTATAATTCAATTCCGGTTGGACATGGAATTTTATGTGATGGTTTATATAAAATTTCATTGAATGATGAGTTTGCACAATCTTTATTATCTCTGCATATGAATGTTGGTATTAAACGTGGCTTGATAAATGAAAAGTCCTCAATCTTGTGGCATAGGAGACTGGGACATATCTCCAGGGATAGAATAATAAGATTAGTGAAGACTGGGATTTTGGATAACCTAGACTTCACTGATTTTGATGTGTGTGTGGATTGTATTAAAGGAAAACAAACCAAACACACTAAGAAAGGTGCCACAAGAAGTAAAGAACTCCTTGAAATAATTCATACAGATATATGCGGACCACTCTCCATTCCATGTTTTACTGGAGAGAGGTATTTCATTACCTTTATAGATGATCTATCACGTTATGGTTATGTTTATCTAATTAATGAAAAGTCTCAGGCTGTTGACATCCTAGAGGTGTTCATTACAGAAGTCGAGAGACAATTAGATAGAAAGGTTAAAATCATTAGATCAGATAGAGGTGGTGAATTTTATGGTAGATATGATGAGTCAGGACAACATCCTGGTCCATTTGCCAAATTTCTAGAAAAGCGTGGCATTTGTGCTCAATACACAATGCCAGGTACGCCTCAGCAGAACGGTGTTGCTGAAAGGCGGAATAGAACTCTTATGGATATGGTTAGGAGCATGTTGAGCTTCTCAAATGTACCCAATTCATTGTGGAATGAAGCCTTAAAGACTGCTATGTATATCTTGAACAGGGTTCCTAGTAAGGCTGTCCCAACAACTCCTTTCGAGTTGTGGACTGGTAGGAAACCCAGTTTAAGACACTTACATGTTTGGGGTTGTCCAGCAGAGGCTAGAATTTATAATCCACAAGAAAAGAAATTAGACTTAAAAACCATATCTGGGTATTTCATTGGTTATTCAGATAAGTCTAAGGGATACAAATTTTATTGTCCTAACCATAGTACAAGAATAGTTGAAACTGGTAATGCCAGATTCCTGGAAAATGGTGAAATTAGTGGGAGTGCTGAACCAAGAAAGGTAGATCTTGAAGTGGTAAGGGTAAATATCCCAATACCTTTTCCTTCAAGAGAGATTGTTGTACCTCAGCTTGATCATCAAGTTGAGATTCTAGAACAACAAGTTAATGTTGGTTCACCACTCCATGAGGATATTCCCATTGAAAATATAGTAGAACCACCACAACCGGCAGCTTTGAGAAGATCTCAAAGGGAAAGAAGATCTGCCATTTCAGATGACTATGTGGTGTATCTACAGGAATCTGACTATGATATTGGGATTAATAAAGATCCAGTTTCATTTTCACAAGCCATAGAATGCAATGATTCTAGTAAATGGGTTGATGCTATGAAAGATGAGTTGAAATCTATGGACCAAAATCAAGTCTGGGATCTCGTTGAATTGCCTTATAACTGTAAGAAAGTCGGGTGTAAATGGGTCTTTAAGACCAAGCGCGACTCTAAAGGCAATATCGAACGATATAAGGCTAGACTTGTGGCCAAAGGTTTCACTCAGAAAGAAGGCATTGACTATACAGAGACCTTCTCTCCAGTATCAAAGAAGGATTCTCTTAGAATCATTATGGCACTTGTAGCTCATTATGATTTGGAGTTACATCAAATGGATGTGAAAACTGCTTTTCTTAATGGAGATTTGGATGAGGATATCTACATGGAGCAACCTGAAGGGTTCGCAATTAAAGAACAAGAACACTTGGCATGTAAATTAAAGAAATCTATATATGGACTTAAACAAGCTTCCAGGCAATGGTATATAAAGTTTAATGATACCATTACATCTTTTGGATTTACAGAAAACACTGTTGATCAGTGTATATATCTAAAGATCAGTGGGAGCAAGTTTATTTTCTTGGTTCTGTATGTAGATGACATCTTATTAGCCAGTAGTGATCTTGGTTTGCTGTATGAAACTAAAAGTTATCTAACCAAGAACTTTCAGATGGTTGATATGGGTGAGGCAAATTATGTTATTGGCATAGAGATCTTCAGGGATAGATCTCGAGGATTGCTAGGATTATCTCAGAAAGGATATATCAATCGAGTCTTGGAAAGATTCCATATGGAAATGTGTTCAATCAGTCCTGCACCCATTCAGAAGGGTGACAGATTAAGTGGTAGCCAGTGTCCCAGAAATGACTTAGAAAAGGGTCAAATGCAGAAAGTTCCGTATGCATCAGCTGTTGGGAGCTTGATGTATGCAAGCACTTGTACCAGGCCAGATATCAGCTTTGCTGTTGGGATGTTGGGAAGATACCAGAGCAATCCAGGAATGGAGCACTGGAAGTTAGCTAAGAAGGTTATGCGGTATCTTCAAGGGACGAAGGACCATATGCTCACATATAGGAGATCTGATCAGTTGGAGGTGATCGGCTATTCAGACTCAGATTTTGCTGGTTGCCCAGATAGCAGGAGTCTACTTCAGGCTTCATTTTCTTGCTAGCAGGTGGGGCAATCTCGTGGAAGAGTGTGAAGCAGTCCATTATTGCTTCATCCACGATGGAGGCTGAGTTTATAGCATGTTTTGAAGCCTCGAATCATGCATTATGGTTAAGGAATTTTATCTCAGCACTTGGTGTAGTTGACTCTATTGCCAGGCTGCTGACGATATATTGTGACAATACAGCAGCCGTATTTTTCTCTAAGAATGGTAAGTACTCTAATGGTTCTAGACACATAGAACTTAAGTACTTGGTGGTTAGAGAAAGAGTTGAGAAACAAAAGGTGTCAATTGTAAGTATAAGTACCACTTTAATGGTTGCTGATCCAATGACAAAGGGATTGCCTCCAAAGACATTCAAGGAACATGTTGTAAGAATGGGTCTTTTGGGCAATCTGTAAATGTGTATTTTGGTACTTATGTAATTGACATTATTGTACAAATAAAAGTTTGTTTCTGTGTTTCCTGTTGTCCAATTATGTGTGCACATATTATGTTTGGATGTTTGTTAAACAGGAAATGTCTTTACAAGACAATTACAGGGGTCATTTTGGTTATGGACTCAATTAGTAAGGGTTATCAATGTTGTGGTACATAGAAGGGAGTATGACGTGGATGTTGTATAACCGCTATGACTCGCATTGGTGGTCCAAGCTAATTGCAGTATTACAGTTTTTCATATTTGGGCTTATCAGTTGTTATTTTTAAAATTCGTGCACGTGTCAAAGTTTTTCAGTATGGAATCCAATGGAGTCAAAATATTTTGAAAATGAGTCTTTTCTTTTATTTATTTTCTAAAGTTTTAACCTAATCGGTTAGTGGCCCAAGTGGGAGAATGTTAATCTCATATGAAGGTGGCCCACTTAACCTTGATTATTTGCATTGGATTCCTATTAAGGTTAACTGATATTAAGGGTGCCCATATTAAAGTCACATTTATATAGTTATTTGGTCACTTGAAATATAAAGGGTACCATGATGGAAAGGTTTATTTCAAGGGGACTTATTTGCAAATGTGCGACCCACTTTTCTCCTCCTGAAAAGAAACAAAACTTACGCTCATTTTATGATTGAGAATCCATCGGGAAAAGAAACTGTGGGTTTTGTGAAAGGAAAAAGGAGCAGAGAAAAGAGGATCCTTTGCAAGTTAGGGTTTGCAGATTCAAGAGCAAGGAATCAAAGTCTTCTCCAACCTTCATCCAATATTCACCAATGGCTTCAGGTATGGTGATTTAAAGTATTGCATAAATTAGGGTTTTGATCTACTATTCTTGAGATGTTTTATTGATTCTTGATCCATGGTTTCAATTTAATCCGTATTATAGATGTATAATATTTTCAACAGAAACAACAGACCACGTACAATAAATCTGTACATATATGTCATGACATGAATATATTGAACATGAGATGCCCCGATGAGTAACTGTCGTGTATCATAATCACAAGATCACAGGAACACAAGTTAAAATCACAGGCAAGTCCAGGAATATCATGTAATTAAGATAATACATGTCACAGAAGTCTCAGTGTCAGTATCACGTGTCAGGTACTAAATCATATGAAGGAACAATACGAGACGAGCTAGATCACTGAAGACAAGGCATGATATGATGAAAGTGTTTATATCTAGCATTTTATTAACCCTATACTAATGCAACCATCCTGTGCCCCATCTCACAGGACAACTGCATATCCAACAAGTGATGCGTTTGTGGATCCCGATAGCAGGGAGATACAATTCACTATACTCAGGTATCATGTAATAATAAGTAAGCGCATAAATCACAAGATCACAAAAACACAAGATCACGTGTGGCATCCAAACCCACGAGAGGTCGCCCTTTCAAGCACACCTCCCTGATCCCCTGCTACCAGTCTCCCCCAGTAACCCCAACTTAGTTGACTTTTATTAATTAATGCAAGTGCAAGACAGTGTGTGACTCAGTGTAACATGATCGCAAGTCAGAATCAAGGATGTTAATGCCATATAGTGAATACAATATATATCATAATCAGGGGTCAGTGTAAACGATGACAATATCAAGAGATAAATGCAAGTTGTGCAAGCAGTATCAGTGTCATCTAATACGTAATCCAGTGGTTATAATAAATTGGTCATGATCATAAGTATTATAATTCAATAAAATATTCTCAAATAATTTCACAAGATATGTTGATCGATTTTGTTAATTAATTTTCGGCAACATCAGAATCACAACGTCATTCGATATAGTCTTTAGTCATCAATCATATCCTCAATAATTCCCCGAAAATTTCAAATGATCAGGAATATCATAATATTCATTTTATTATTATCTTTTTATCCTCAAAATTTAGATCATAAATCTCAGTCATGATCAATATAAGTTTTCATGTCAATAAATCTGTTTGTAACACACACAATTAATCATGTCAATTTTTAAGTTGATGCATGCATGAACATTAACGAGATGAAAAATGATATGTAGAACAGTGTAACGTGATCACGTGACATAACCCGATGCTTGTATTAAAAATCAATGATAAAATGAACAATAAATGATCAACGTTACAACAAGAACAATGGAGTGCACACAGAGTGTAATTGTGATCACAAGATATTATTGATAATCATGGATATAAAATAGGAGAATTAATAGTTTAAATACAGTATTAAAATCAACCCGAAAAGTTAAAAGAAGAAATTTGTACACTTGCCTGCAGTTTCGGGGAAATAGATTGTTCTCGAGTTTGAAATGTGATCATGTATTCTCACTTTCACGAATACAACGGTTCAAAAATCACGCGAATCGGACGTCGGATTACCAAGATATCGTTTAAAACGTAACTGGGGTCTATTTTGTAACATCTGAAATATAAATAAAAAGTTATATGTAATTTTTAAGGGTCTGTAAAATAATAATTTATTAATCAGGGGGTATAAATCTCTTTTTTTTAAGTTGTGGACGCAAGTCGGGCGGTTTCAAATGGGTCAAGCCCAATACTAAGCCCATCTAACTTAAATGGATTTTTGAGTTAATGGGTGAGCGGGTTCGGGTTCCTCACTGACTAGAAACCCAAACCCACAATTTAAGTTATTTAGATCAGGCTAGTGGATGAATGGTTTCGGGTTTGGGTTGACGTAGACCCATTAAGAAAGAAAGAGTGAGAGAGAGGGAGAGAGAGTGAGAGAGCGACAGAGTGAGAGAGAAAAAATAGAAAGAGAGTGAGAGAGAACAGAGAGAATAAGGGAGAGAAAGTGAGAAAAGAGAGAAACTGAGAGAAATAGAGCGGGAAAAGATAGAGGGAGAGGGAGAATAGAGAGAGTGAGAGAGAGAATAAGATAGAGAAAGCGATGAAAGAGAGAGAGAGATCTGGCAAGGTGGGGTACTGGGTGGCCGCGTCATAGTCGCGGCGGAGGCGCTAGCCTGCAGCGGTGTCTCTGGCCGGGGCGACGGAGGAGGCGAAAAAGAGAGGAAGAGGAAAAAGAGAAAGATGGAGAAAGAAAAGAAAGAGGAAAGAAGAGATAGGGAAGAGAGGAGGGCGCGATGAGGTTGGGTGGTGGCCTAGGTTGCAGTAATGCGGCGGCCTGGCCAAGGTGGTGGTGGCCGGTGGCGACTGAGGGGAGGAAGAAAAGGAGAGGGAGAAAAGAAAAGATCTGAGGAGAGGGAGAAAGAAAGAGTAGGTTAGAGGAGTAGAGAGAGTTATATAAAGAGAGGGAAACATCGGTGAAGCGGTAGCACGAAACTCGAGGGTGAAGGACGACAGCAGCCGCGCGCAGTCCGCGCGGACTGCGTGCGCACAATACACAGCATGATACGCGAGATCAAAGAAGGAAAGAGGGGTAAAATGTGAATATAATCTTATTCATGTCTTTTATGCAAAAATTTTGTTATTTAATTATATTTCTCAATGAAAAGAAGGGGTTTTATGCAATATTCTATAACTCAAGATTTTATATGCAAAATTTTCTCAACTGATTTTCAAAATAGAAAAGTTTTTGCAAAAATTATTTTGAAGGGTTTTCAATGCAAAATTTGCATACCACTGTACTCTTCACGTGAAGAGTACATTAGAGCTTTAAATGAGTTAGTTGAGTTACAAAATTAATAATTAATTAATTAATTAATTTAATTTGGTTAAAATTTTATTAACTCAGAAAAATCCACAAAAATCCCTAAAAATAGAAAATATTGTCTTGAACATCATTGCGAAGTCGGATTCATGAAATTCATAATTGATTGTTAAATAAAATTCTAGAGTCAATCTGTGACAGTTGTCGACCCTAAATTCTGAGATATTTCCAAAAATTTCGGAAAAAATCTGGAAAACTTAAAAAAAATAAAAAATGATATCTAGAGTTGAAAGAACTCATTCTAAACTACCATGATGATCAAATCAGTTATTTATACCGTATCGAATATCAGTATGCAGACACATACAATTAAGACTGGGGGTTACACTTATAATCCTTGTAACATGAGAATTATAATTGAGTTCTTCCTCCTCCCCATGGTTTTTTCCGATCAAGGGTTTCCACGTAAAATCTTGAGTGTCACTCTTATCTGTGTTGTGCTTTATTTACATGCACTACCGCACTTAATCTCTCGCTTGTGGTATTCTTGTTTAGTTATTTAAAATCAGTTTAAAAGTCTTTCTTCTTTATTTTGAAACAAAAAGAAGAAATCAGGTTAAGTTAAAAAAAGAAGGTAGAAGGTAGAAGGAGAAGATGGTGTTTAAATCGTTTTAAGTTAAAGGAAGAACTAAGAGAATAAAATTAAAAGAATAAAGAAGAAGGAAATTGTTGGTTTTTAAAAGTGATTCAAAATTAAAAATAAAATGAAAGAAACAAACTTACCTGTTTTGAATGAATGCTTATCTTGAATCATTATGAAGGTTTACCTCACAATAAAATGAAGAGAACAAGAGAAGAAATAACATAAAGCAGTGATCTACTAGATTGATTAATGATGAAGAAGAGGAGGAATATTATATTGGCTGTCACTCCCAATACAACTCTCTCAGAAGAAGATTACACCCAGTGTCACTCTAAATATAATTCTTCTTCTCCTTCTCTCATGAAACTTTGTCTAAACTAAGCTATAAAGAAATCAGAAAATTACATTTGAAAAGAAAAAAATCTAAGCTAAACTAGAAACAAAAACCTAAATCTAACTCTCTGCTAGAGTGGTGCCTTTTTTCCTTCTGTATATAGTGGTATTTATAGGAGAAATGAGGAGGGAAGAGCGCGCTTGAGGATGAGACCAAATTACTAGCCCAACAGAAAATATCTTCTGATAAGATTGAAAATAGGTTGGAGATATGGACAAAATCGCTGGCCCAACAGAAAAGATCTTCTGATAGGATGGAGATATGGACAAAATTTTTTACCCAACAGAAAAGATCTTCTGATAAGTTGGAGATAAAGCTGGAGATAAATATTTGTTTATCACTTGATCTTCAATTGGATTGTGTCTATCTCTCTAAATCTGTAGCACCCCGTTCCTGGAATACGTACTGAGATAGCGTTCTGATTTTTTGATCATATTTTTCAATCTAATTTTTGTATTTTTTATTTTATGATTATTTATGCAATTGTTTTGCATTGAATCCGGATTCGTAGACTCGAAGTCAGCCCGAGTCTGAATTGGGGACCCGATCCCAGTATACTGATTGATTTGACCTTTCTAATAGTCAAATTTGACTGATTTTAGTTTCAAACATTGTTTATAATATTTAAAATTTTTCATGATTATTGAAATTTTTTAGAGTTATTCTATAAAATCTTCAAAATCGGTATCAACCGGTGCCGCCGATCGATTCTAGAATTTTTAATTTATAAATGGAGTTGAATTTTAAAATTTTACTTTCATATGAATTCTTAGAATCATATTTTCTACCTTAATGTATTTTTGGAGATTTTTCTGAATTTATCAAAATTCGACCAGATTTGGTGTCGACCGGTATCGTTAGTGCATTTCAGGATTTTTATTTTGAAAATGAATTGAATTTCTTGAATTCGATTTCACCATGTACCTTAAAATAATAATTACTATTTTTGAGATTTTTTTTGAGACCTTTCCAGGTTACCGTCATTTCGGTGTTTTCAGTATTTTCCCGAGTCCGGAGTTTCGATCGAATATTTTCATATTTCTTTTCCTTTTTCTTTTCCTTTCTCTTTTTCTTTTCCTTTCTTTTCTTTATTTCCTTCCTTTTTCTTCCATAACCTTCCTACAACTTCCACCACCTTCCATCCAAAATATCTTCTCCCCCTTTTCTTTTTATTTTCCTTTTTCCTTTCTCTTTTCTTTCTCTCTCTCCTTTTCTTCTTCTTCCCCTGGCGCCAACAACAGCAACACCGGTCTCCTCCTCTCCCTTAAAATTCTCTTTACCTCTTCTCAAATCTCCTCTCTCTCTCAAACTCCTCACTCACTCTCCCTAATCTCTCTCTCTATCTCTCTCTCTAATTTCACACTCCCTCATATCTCTCTCTATCTCTCACAATCACTCCCTCTCTCTTCAAGACCGACACCTCCACCCAGCCCCGCGAGGCCCTAACTCTGGCGAGCTATCTCCGGCCTCCCCTCTTCACCTCCTCCTCCTATCTCATCTCTAACTCCCCTCATCACCTCCACCTTCTTTCTCTCAAGATTCCCACCACCAAATCACCATAACTTCGCCCACTTCTCCACCACTACACCACCACCAACTCTATCACCACCACCATACCACCCTCCTCCTTCTCCGGTCAAGGCCGCCATCACCACCATCTCACCACCTCCAATCACCACAACAATCCCCAACATCACCACCTCCAAAGTCACTAACCCCCTTCAAACTTCCCCCTCTCTCCTTCTTAGGGGGTGGCCATGCGCCACCACTGGCCTCCGGCAGCCGACAGAGGCTAGCGGTGCCACCTTGGTCCCCCTGGCCGTGAACATGCAAGGGGGTTGTTGCCCCCTTCCTCTCTTTCTCCCCCCTGTTGTCTCTTTCTCTCACTTTATGTTGGCCCAGAGGCCTTCCACTCTAGTTTTGATGATGATTAACTCATGTAGTTATGTTTACTAATTATCTTGTGATGTTTAGTTACAGATCATTTATCAAGATATTAGTTGGTGATTGCTTCAACAAGATGGTTTGGAAGCTTTCATGTGGTGATTCCAGAGCCCGAGAAACAAGATCATTCATAACACTCGTTGGAGTCTAGCTCGGTGGATCACGGAGTTTTGGATCGAGTCGGCTTGGAGACGGCGCTCTACAAGAAGACTTCGGTATCCTAGTTTAGTTTGTGTTTTAGATCCATGTGTAAAGATTAGAATAGTGTGATATGCTCAAGTTCACACACACACACGTTTTATGTTTTGGATATTAGTTTTCGGTTTTTTGGTTTAACCGATATTGGTTTTCATGAATAGTTAGATCAAAACAAGTTTAAATGGTTTTATGTATAGTAGATTCATTCTATATACATGCTTGCTTAACTTCCTAAACAAACTTATTTTGACTTACCTATTCATGTGGTTTAGGTTTTGGATTTTCAACAAAACATATTTGTGAATTAAAAGTCAAAAACATGAAAATATATATGTTTCTTGTATATTGGATTTCATATGCAACATGCTTCAAAGTGTTTAAGTATCATGTTTTTGTATTTGGATAAGTTTTGGAAAAATCGGATGTTCATTTAGAAAATTCAAGTTTGGAAAAATACAGGTTTTGATTTTCGGCAATATTTTCTTAACATAAAAATGGTTCAAAATGTTTGAAATTTGTGTTGAAATTTTTAACACAAGTTTGTATTTCAAGGTATAATGATAAAACTATTTTTGTGAAATTTTAGAGATTTTATGGAAATTTTTAAGCCATTAAAAACCTATGTTTTCTGTCCCATAATATAGCCTGACAGGCTCTGGCGGTCGACCGGACCGGTCGACCGGACCCAGAGTCGGTCGACCGGACCGGTCGACCGACGTGCACAAAACGTGCACGCTGGCCTGCCCATTAAGCAGGTTGACCGAGCGATTGACCGACTGAAAGCAGCCCACTCTCGGGTTGCTCCGGTCGACCGGGCGGTCGACCGGTCAGAGAGCCGTTGCTCTCTGGTTCAGGGCCCGGTCGACTGGGCGGTCGACCGGTAGCAGCAAACGGTCAAAATTCGACCGTTGGCCGGTCGACCGGCCGGTCGACCGGAAGGTCAAAACTGGGCTTATTTGTTGCAACGGCTAGTTTTTAAAAAAAGGCTTTATATACCTCATTTGAGAGAGGTTTTCTCTAAGAATTTTTAAGTTAATTTTTCCTCACGCTCTAGTCTTTTCACAGCAATCAAAAAGAAGTTTTGGGCTCTAAAGTTTACAATCTATTTAGTGTTTTTCTAGGGTTTGAAAAATCAAAGAAAAGTGTTTTTGGGAAAAGTGTTTTTGATTCAACTTCTTTATCTTGATTTCAGTTTTTCCCAAGGATTTTCTTTGAGTATTTGTTTTCCATTCCTTTGGTTTTTCATACACTTGAGCTTCATTCTATCCTATCTATAGGATCTTTGTGTTTGTGAGAAAAAGAGATTGGTTTGTGATCTTTTGATCACCAAGTTGTAAACCCTAATTATTACTTGGCTTTCTGCCTTTCCCTCATAGTGTTGAGGAGGTTGTGCAATTGGGTTGTATCCCTCAAGTTGTGAGGTGATCCTTGTGTAGATTTGTGCTTATCCCTCAAGTTGTGAGGTGATAGTTTTGTTGGCTTGGTGCTTAGCCTCTTGTGAGAGATTATGGTTGTAAAGAGAGGAGTTGGGTACTCCTATTTATTGTATTACCCCAAATCCTCGGTGGAGGTTCCCTGTGTGGGAGTCTTGTGTGGACTAGTGGATTCGAAATCCTTCTGGGTGAAGGCGGGGATGTAGAGCTAGGTGCTCGAACCTCGAAACACATCTTGCTATTTGCGTTTGATCGATTGACTCTCTCTCTCTCTATTTACTTTGTGCATTGATTCATATTGCTATATCATATACCTTCTTGTGTGTTGTTGCAATTAGTTTTAAATTCCACATTTAGTTCATTAGATTAGCATTATCACCTATTCACCCCCCCTCTAGGTGATTTCAATTGGTATCAGAGCCTACGCTCCTGATATTTGGTTTAACCACCTAGGAGTGAGATCTTGGTTTGCTAATCTATCATTTGTATTTGCACTTGCACACATATAGTTTGCACTCATGGATAGCCCTCCTATGTTTGATATTTATAGACTTGATTTTTGGAAGGCCAAGATGAGTTGTCATTTGAAAGCATTAGGATATAAAGTTTATCAAGCCATTACTAAGGAATCCTACCCCAATGATAGCAAACATAAAAAGGCCAATACATTAGCCCTTAAAGCACTTAGAGCATCTCTTGATAAAGATTTATTACATGTGTTTGCTCACTATGATTCGGATTTTGCAGTATGGAGCATTTTAACTTCTCCCGAGCTACCAAAGATCATTGATAAGATGAGGAGATCTAGGAGAGACAAGTCCGACGAGCATTGCCTCATGGTCCAAGGGAATGACTCTCTTGAGGTACAATCGGAATCTCAACTAGATGCTAGCACTAGTTCCTATTGCTATGGGTGTTTGGAAGTTCAAACCTTAAATATGGAACTTGCTACAAAGTTTGAAATTTTTTTGGAAAAACATGATCTTTTGAAAAAGAAGAATTTTGAACTAAAATAAGAATATGAGGATTTGTGTTCAAGATTTGATTTAATTTTGTAAGAGAAGGAAGAGATTTGTAGTGAACGTGACTCACTTAAATCTCAACTAGACCTTGCCATAAAGGAAAATGAATTTTTGAAAAGTAAAAATGATTGTGATGATGTTGTGAAAAACAATGAGGTTTTTTCTTCAAAATTAGATTTTATTTTAAAGGATAACCATTCGTTGAAAAATGAAATTGAGTTTATTTCAAAAGAATTAGATTTAGTTTTAAATAAAAATAAATCTTTGAAAAATGATATAGATTCACATGTTTGCCATGCTAGTGTAGCCTCACCTAGCACATCTATTGAATGCTCCACTTTATCTTCAAGTATTGAAAATGATATAAATATTTTGAAGAAAAGTGTTGATTGTTTGGGCTCCACTTTGAGCCATTGTGTTGTGAGTCATACACGCTTGGAATCTTTGTTTCGAAAGAAACAAGTTCCATCTATGCATGCATACCCTCCATGGCATACACATGCTACTCACGGTCACACCCATCACATGTATGCTCATGTGTACGCTTGTACACATTGTGGACGAAAGGGCCACCTTGATAAATTTTGTTATGATTGTATACATGATGTTAATTTAGCAACTAAATTTTTTTGGGTTAGGAAAGGTACTAACCCATATGGACCCAAAAGGAAATGGGTACCAAAGACCACCCCTATTGTATTTGATGTAGGTGTGAGCTCTCACATGACGTGAGAGTGGCGGTACCTTGGAGTGGATGCGTTCCGAGCTTCATGATGACTATTTGGATGCATCACTTTCAAGGGATGTTTGGTGGGAGGACCACCTTGGTTTGGAGAACTAGAGAGGTGCCTTCATCGGTTTTGGTATCGATCTCTAACTCCCGTTTATTCACATGCTTTCATATCATTATTTATAGCATGTTTTATTTTATTGTTCATTATGATTATGCCATGCTAGTTAGATTAGTGATATACATGTTAGTTATATGAGATACTCATGTTTGATATGGACTTATATATTTTGTGTTCACACTGTGTTTTTAAACTAATATGTATGTCCTAGATCTAATGCATATGCATATATATCATATGGATGTTTATGATTTTTGTTCTGATACTTCATGTTTTGATTAGTATGTTAAATGCCAAGATTATTAGACCATTGACATGCATGTATAGCTTTTGAGATCACCCATGTTCATATGGATCATTCTTTGTGTTCTCACATATGTTTAGCTATTATGTATATCATAACTCTAATAGCATGTGAATTTACATAATGATCGTATTTATGTTTATCTTGTTGATTTATGTCTTATTTTTATGCTTCATGATTTGATTACATGTTTAAATGTTAGTTTTCATTAAAACTAGGACATATACTTGTACATATAGTGGGCCACAAATAGATCCTTATATGTTTGTGCTTGAACATTCATTTGTACCTATTAGATGTGCTAGTATAGTCTAGTTTTGATGATTCATGCATTTTAACTTGTATTCCCCATTTTGGATATATTTTATGATCATGTGTTTTCGCTTCATGTATATGTTTATTTTGTCAAACTTTAAGATATACATGTATACCCCTTGAGTCATTTGCTTTTCATGCAAATCTTTATTATGGACTCAAATTGTGTTTAGGGATATGTATGTATATTTCTTGTGTTGTCAAAACATACATATGCCTTGAAGTATAAATTGTTTTTAATGAAAATTTAGTTTTTCATGTTCTCAATGTTTAAAGGAATCTAAATTGAGCTTATTGTCTATCTTTCATGATTATGATCTTCACATCTTGTTTGTACACTCATCTTTATAGTTTACTCATGTTTTGTTTTCATGAGTCATATTTATGCTTCATTGACTTAGAGTGTTGGCTATCATGTGAATTTCATGTTTCATGAAAAATATTTTTTGTTTTATTCCTTGCTTGAAAGATTTCGTACTAGTTTATAAGTTTTTCCATTTAACTAGTTGCGGGATTCTTCGTTATGGTAAATGTTTTCAAACATACACTATTTTTCAAACTTATTTTTGAAAACCCCTACCTTAAACGGGCGGTTGGATGGGCGACCATGCCTTGTATGTTTTATATTGAAAATCTATTTAAACATGAGCATGAAATGGGTGGTAGGAAATATGAGATATACATTTGATATTATTGTTGTTTCAATTGGTATCATTGGATTTTTTTTTCAATTGGTATCAATATTGACATTTCTTGTATACTCATATATTTTTATGTATGTATGCTTTCACTTCAAATGGTATCAATTTCGATTGGTATCTAATTTTTCAACATATATATGTTTTATTTGTGCTCAAAAATATCACAAATTTTGTTTATGCTAAAGCTTGAGTTTTTATGATTATCATGTTTCAATTGATTAGTTTTTCAATTGGTATCTTAATACAAGGTTATGCATCGTTTTAGTTGGTATTTCATAAAGGGGGAGAAAACTCGTATTTCATATTTCAATTGGTATTTTATTTATCATTTGTTTTGTATTCCACTCCCTTACTTTATGATGGAAAATGATTAAAAAAATTAATATTGATTTTTAGTTTGGTATCATATGTTTATAGGGAATAATAATTTCAATTGGTATCAAGATTTTATTTGTTTACTTATCAATTGGTATCAAGATTTTTTTTTACTATCAATTGGTATATGTTTTCATTTTGATATAAAAATATTTGTTTGAGATTTGTTTCAATGCCTCTTTTTCCTTTCAATTGGTAGGCATTTCTTAAAATGTTTTTATGTTCACTTTTCTATTGGTATCAATATACACCTCATTGACACATTTTTTTTAATTGGTATCATATTTGACATTGTTTTGTAATTGGTATCAATATACCCTTTTTTTGACATTGTATTTGTTTTAGACAAAAAGGGAGAACATTTTGTTTTGTATTCTTTCACCCCTTTGTTGATGATCGACAAAAAGGGGGAGAAGAATTTGAGATTATATGCATGTTTTGTATATGCATGTTTTTGTATGCATGTTTTATGTTTATGAAAAGGAGAAATAATTTGTTTTAGTATCAAAAGCATGTGTTATTAGTAATAAAGTTTTACCTTTTAAATTGGTATCAAGAGCATTTATTTGTTTTATGCATTGTCATGTTTAGTATTCTTTGCATATTTATTTGTTTATTGAGATGCATGAGTTAAGGGGGAGCTTCTTTGAAGCTTAACTTTAATCCATGCATATATAACTCATGAGTTTTGTCATCATCAAAAAGGGGGAGATTGTTGGCCCAGAGGCCTTCCACTCTAGTTTTGATGATGATTAACTCATGTAGTTATATTTACTAATTATCTTGTGATGTTTAGTTACAGATCATTTATCAAGATATTAGTTGGTGATTGCTTCAACAAGATGGTTTGGACCAACAAGATGGTTTTGAAGCTTTCATGTGGTGATTCCAGAGCCCGAGCAACAAGATCATTCATAGCACTCGTTGGAGTCTAGCTCGGTGGATCACGGAGTTTTGGATCGAGTCGGCTTGGAGACAGCGCTTTACAAGAAGACTTCGGTATCCTAGTTTAGTTTGTGTTTTAGATCCATGTGTAAAGATTAGAATAGTGTGATATGCTCAAGTTCACAACACACACACGTTTTATGTTTTGGATATTGGTTTTCAGTTTTTTGGTTTAACCGATATTGGTTTTCATGAATAGTTAGATCAAAACAAGTTTAAATGGTTTTATGTATAGTAGATTCATTCTATATACATGCTTGCTTAACTTCCTAAACAAACTTATTTTGACTTACCTATTCATGTGGTTTAGGTTTTGGATTTTCAACAAAACATATTTGTGAATTAAAAGTCAAAAACATGAAAATATATATGTTTCTTGTATATTAGATTTCTATCCATATGCAACATGCTTCAAAGTGTTTAAGTATCATGTTTTTGTATTTGGATAAGTTTTGGAAAAATCGGATGTTCATTTAGAAAATTCAAGTTTGGAAAAATACAGGTTTTGATTTTCGGCAATATTTCCTTAACACAAAAATGGTTCAAAATGTTTGAAATTTGTGTTGAAATTTTTAACACAAGTTTGTATTTCAAGGTATAATGATAAAACTATTTTTGTGGAATTTTAGAGATTTTATGGGAATTTTTAAGCCATTAAAAACCTATATTTTCTGTCCCGTAATATAGCCTGCCAAGGTCTGGCGGTCGACCGGACCGGTCGATCGACGTGCACAAAACGTGCACGCTGGCCTGCCCATTAAGCCGGTCGACCGAGCGGTCGACCGACTGAAAGCAGCCCACTCTCGGGTTGCTCCGGTCGACCGGGCGGTCGACCGGCCAGAGAGCCGTTTCTCTCTGGTTCAGGGCCCGGTTGACCGGGCGGTCGATCGGTAGCAGCAAACGGTCAAAATTCGACCGTTGGCCGGTCGACCCCAAGGTCAAAACTGGCCTTATTTGCTGCCAACGGCTAGTTTTAAAAAAAGGCTTTATATACCTCATTTGAGAGAGGTTTTCTCTAAGAATTTTTGAGCTAATTTTTCCTCACTCTCTAGTGTTTTCACAGCAATCAAAAAGAAGTTTTGGGCTCTAAAGTTTACAATCTATTTGGTGTTTTTTCTAGGGTTTGGAAAATCAAAGAAAAGTATTTTTGGGAAGTGTTTTTTGATTCAACTTCTTTATCTTGATTTCAGTTTTTCCCAAGGATTTTCTTTGAGTATTTGTTTTCCATTCCTTTGGTTTTTCACACACTTGAGCTTCATTCTATCCTATCTATAGGATCTTTGTGTTTGTGAGAAAAAGAGATTGGTTTGTGATCTTTTGATCACCAAGTTGTACACCCTAATTATTGCTTGGCTTTGTGCCTTTCCCTCATAGTGTTGAGGAGGTTGTGCAATTGGGTTGTATCTCTCAAGTTGTGAGGTGATCCTTATGTAGCTTTGTGCTTATCCTTCAAGTTGTGAGGTGATAGTTTTGTTGGCTTGGTGCTTAGCCTCTTGTGAGAGGTTGTGGTTGTAAAGAGAGGAGTTGGGTACTCCTAGTTATTGTATTGACCCAAATCCTCGGTGGAGGTTCCCTGTGTGGGAGTCCTGTGTGGACTAGTGGATTCGAAATCCTTCTGGGTGAAGGCGGGAATGTAGAGCTGAGTGCTCGAACCTTGAAACACATCTTGCTGTTTGCGTTTGATCGATTGACTCTCTCTATTTACTTTGTGCATTGATTCATATTGCTATAACATATACTTGCTTGTGTGTTGTTGCAATTAGTTTTAAATTCCGCATTTAGTTCATTAGATTAGCATTATCATATATTCACCTCCTCTAGGTGATTTTACTTTATTCTCTCTCTCTCTAGTTGTCGATCTCTCTCCCCCTTTTTTGTCTCTCTTTCTCTCTGTTGATTCTCTCTCTTACTCTCTCTCCCCACAAATATATATATATATATATATATATATATATATATATATATATATATATATATATATATATATAATATTGTATTATGACCGCCTGCACATATTTCAGGGATTTCATGGCTTTTCCAAAGATTATTTAGGCAAGTGTTCTCACCTCATTATTGGGTTTTCCCGCTTCGACGGGCTGAGCTGTATTTTAGGAAATTTATGTATTTTATTCCCCTGTTGTAAATTGTAATTCTGTGGACCGTGTACTAGTATTTGTATGTGGCTGAGTGCCTAGAACTGTACATGTATTATGCCTGTGATGAATGGTTGTACTAGAGTAGTTTACTTCTTGTACATACGCCATGCCTGTGATGTTGTCTATTGTTGCTTTATTATATGCATGTGTTTGCCACTAACACTTCTGTAGGTACTATACCCAGCCTTCGGGATGCGTTCAGCCTTCGGGCTTTCTATACCCAACCTTCAGGTTGCGTTTAGCCTTTGGGCTCCATGCTCCGTTGGTAGGTGAGTCTAGAGCATAATGCTTTCTTACTAACTCAGCTCGAGTGTAGTTACACCGTGATCGATAGCTGTATGTTATCATGGCATCGTCACGAGCGGTAACTACACCGAGCATAATAGCCTCTAGCGCTGTATGTTAGCCTCGCTCTAGCTTGTCTAGCTTCGCTTGTTTGATCACTAGCCATTGCCTGTCATGTTCTGTTATCATGTTTGTGTGCATGTCTGTTACTAACTGTGTAGGTACCCCTGTATATCCTCGGGGTTTCTGCCCACTTTCGGGATGGCTACCCAATAAGAATTGGCCTTGCACCCTTATAGGTTTCGTGGGCTACTGGGAGTGCGCTTAGACCCCATGCTTACTTTCAGCTCTCATGCTCTCGACTACTTTCTCAAAAGAGGAGTGCGCTAAGACCGGCACGTCTCTTAGTCACGCCTGGTAGGCAGACCTAGTGCTTAGTGCTTTATCGCTAACTCCATTCGAGCATAGTTCCGTCATGGGCGCGGCTTCATCACGTGTAGTAATATAGAGTTCATACGCTCGCCTTGTCGTGTACGCTTAGCTATGCCGCCAGCTGTAACCACGTCGAGCATGATAGTGTCTAGCACTGTACACTAGTTTCGCTCTAGTACTGCTTAGCTCCACTTGGATATTCGCTTGCTTACTTGCTCGCTTGCCTGCTTGATGATTTATCTATTATTCTTCTTGATGGTTGTGAAGAGTTTGAGACCTTTACTTATACTGTTTTTTAGAACTGTATTATTTTTAGTATCTGTACCAATCTCTTGTATCGGTACTATTTTTCTGTATTTGTACTAATCTCCGTCATTGATACTGTTTTCCTGTATTATGATACTCAATAGTGATATCTACTGTGCTTATTGCTTGACATGCTATCACTTGGTATGTTGACCACTTGACACCTACATGCTATCTCCTGACATGTTATTACTTGACACCTTTCTGATATTACCTGATATCTGACATGTGATCCCCTGACACCTGCCATGCTTGATATTTGACTATCATAATTATCACATTACGAGAATGATGACCTGACATCTTGATTACATCTTGATATATTCCAGCACAAACTATACTCCTGATACACCTGTACTCCTGACTTGTTCCTGCTCATTCCCGTAATCTAATAATTATCTAATAAACTATAAAAGGGAAAACTTATATCTGGTCAGGAGAAACTGACGGATATCAATATATGTACGTGTTTACAGTGATATTAGGTATGTTATGTAACTATAACTTTCGGTTCTAACTGAGGGCCTCCAGGTGAGTGAGGGGAGCACTGGCTCTCTACCTTTCGGTACCATCCTGAAAAGATATCCTATAAGACCCTCATGTATGCCTTGCGGCCGTTTTCATACACCAGCAACGGAATACCTTGGACTGTGTTCCCAGGCATACACGAGACCCACTATAAACATTGTTCGTTGATACCCCCATTGGTTTCTAATAACAACCTTTCTTTACTCAGATGTGAATATATGTGTGCCAGGACGCTAGTCCATATACCTAGACATCTAAGTAGGACAAGTAATAATAATAAAAGATGCCGATTAATAATTCATTGTGTGTTTTGCAACTCAGTCGTATGGACTTAGATTACGATGACATGAGATATAAAGTATATAGATGAGAGTTTCCTTATTTGGATTATTCCTTCGACATACTATCTCATGAAGTCGTAAATTTAGTTGTACCGCTGGTTTTGACATATTTGCTTTCATCGGGTTTTACTTCAAATTTCTGATTTTATTATTATTATTATTATTATTATTATTATATTATATATATATCATGGCTTACCACTTGTGTACTACCCTTAAGGGTCTCCTGCTCTTATCATATACATGCATATTTTCTGCTTGATATCACTTACTATCTCTCTGCCTGTTTCTGTATGCTTGTGCCTACGACACGGTTTTCAATACATGTTTTTTTGATTCGAATTTATCAATACATATCTACTTGTCCTTGTACGCAACTGGCATTCACCACACCACTTGTTGAGGAGTTTTGACTCCCCTGGATCTGCATGTCCAGATCTCAAAGTTTGGAACTTGTAGATTCTCCTGGTTGCTGATCAGAGATGCGTAGCGGAAGCGTGGATCAACTGTTGGCCCAAGGTTACAATCAACCCATGTTTAGTGTATTTTGATGATTACAAAACATATTAGTTATTGGTACTAATATTATTTGTTGTTTAAGTGTGTTTCAGGTTTATTATCATACTAGAAGTACTCTCACTCATATACAAAGATCTTGGACTCAAATACAAGCTATTGGATTCAAGACAAGTCAAATTGGGCTCAAAGTGCAATATTGAAGATCAAGTGAAGATTGCCCATGTTGAAGTCTTGAAGACCTAGAAGCTTGTAAGTGTAGTTTTTGTTAAAGATAGAATATGTAAATTTTGGCTCTAGGATTTGCACACACATGTGTTTTGAATATGTCTATGTTTTTGAAAATGGTGTTTCTAAGTTTATGCCTTAGTTTAATACATACATGTACCCAAAGCCTTATATCTTCAAAACTTGTTTAAATACATGTATATAAACTATTTTCAGCATAACACTTAGCTTAAGATTTTTAAAGGAATTTTTACAAATTTTTCTAACTCAAAAATCTGCCCAGAAAACTGTTTTCCAGGCAGACCGGTCGACCGACCCTAAATATCAGTCGACCGGCTGCTGTGGCCAGACATGCACGAGGCTGTGCATGTCTGCCGGTCGACCGACCCTAAATATCGGTCGACTGATTTTTGGTGATCTGCTCTCTGTATTTTTCGGTCGACTGGCCCAGTCGACCGATAGAAGGAAACTGTGTTTCCTTCTGTGTGATCGGTCGACTGGCAGTCGACCGGAGCCCTAACGGCTCTTTTGCCAGCAGAGACCCGGTCGACCGGCAGTCGACCGGTAAGCCTGCAACAAGCCCAACGGCTCTTTCCTCTTTGGGCATTTCTGAAAAACTGTTTTTGGGTTTCTCTTTAACAGAGTTTTTAGGAGTTGTTGGGGTGCTTTTGCAGAAGATTTTAGCAGGAAAAATCAGGGTTTTTAACCTATTCTCTCCCTATAAATAGTGGAGAATAGGCCTTAGTTATTAACCAAGAAAAAATTACAAGTTTTCATTGTTTTCAAGAGAAAGAGAAAAATAGTTTAAAGCTTTCATTTCCATTCTTTCAATTTGGTTTTTCAGTTGTTGTTTGATCTCTAATATCACTCTACAACTGAAGCTTTTCTCACCACACTTCATAGTGCCAAAAATTTCATATTCTCTCTATAGGTGAAGTTGTAAAAGTGAGAGAGTGTTTGTAAAAGAGAAAGGGTGTTGTGGTCTAGTTGAGATCACAAATTTGTAATCTTTTGTTCTTGTGGAGACAAGTTCCTAAGGGGAACTTCTTTGTAAGGTGAAGCTACGGGCTTGAGGTCTTTGGAGGCCTTTCTTGTACGAGATCCTACGGGGATAGTGGAAACCCTTCACGGAGGTGAAGGCGGGGACTAGAGCTACGGGCTCGAACCTCGAAACAAATCACTTTGTTTGCGATTGGCTTGGCGTTCCTCTTGCTTATTTTCTTGCTTTAAATTACTTTCAATTTGTTGCTTGTGAACTAACTCTTATTTGTGCTATCCTTACTTGTTTACTTAACTTGCCTTCAATATTTCTTGCTACAATACTTGTGTGCATTTCATCATAGCATTTCATACTTGGAATTGTTCGATCACACCTCAATACAACACGGTTGCATTGCGCACCTCTAACCCATTTAAGGGGAATTGGGAGGAAGGAGTTCAGAACCTCGCAAGGGGTATTCGGCTCTTAGTCGTGTTTTGAGAGATCGTTGCATCCTCACTTAAGTAATATTTAAAAAGATCATTAGATTAGCAATTACACCTATTCACCCCCCCCCTCTAGGTGTATTTCAATTGGTATCAGAGCTTGGACTCTAGGATTTGGCTTAACAACCTTAGAGAGATCCTTTTATTGCTAATCACTTCATTCATTTCCACATAGTAAACATGGCCGATGGAATTAAGACCCCACCTAAGTTTGATGGACTTAACTTTCCCATATGGAAGGTTAAGATGACCGTGTTCTTGCAATCTCTAGGTAGTCGAGTTGCAAAGGCCGTGACTAAACAATTTAGTGTACCCCCCGGTGATGAATCTACTTGGTCCGAAATTGAGACCAAGGAGTTTGATGCCAATGCTAGGGCTCATTATGCACTCCTACAAGCCCTCAATGATGATGACATAGCTAGAGTCATCCATTGCAAATCCGCCTATGAGATTTGGACCCATTTGCTAGTAACACATGAGGGGACATCACAAGTGAAGAGGGCCAAGATAGACCTTCTTCGGTCCCAATATGAAATTTTTGCATGCAAGAGAATGATACCATAGATGATATGGTTACTAAGTTTACAAAGATTACTAATGGTCTTGCTTCTCTAGGTGAAGAAATCAACAATGACCAAAGGGTGAGAAAGATCATCCGGGCTCTCCCTCCATCATGGGAAGTAAAAGCTACAACATTGAAGGAACTCAATGACAAAGATGAGATTGAGCTCATTGGACTCATTGGTAACTTGAAGACCCATGAGATGGAGAGAAAGGCAAGGGAGGACATGGCACCTACCAAAAAGAAGACCATTGCCTTCAAAAGTCATGCTACCTACTCCGACGAAGATGACGAAGAAGAAGATGACGAGGAGCTCTCACTTCTAGTCAAAAATGTCCGGAGGATGTACAACAAGGCAAAGTTCCAAGGAAGGAGGAGATGGCAAGGAGGCAAGGAAGAAAGGAAGATCACTTGCTTTAATTGCCAAAAGCCGGGACACATAGTAGCGGAGTGTCCGAACAAAGTAAAGCCATCTTCATCCAAGAAGCCATACAAGAAAAAGGCTATGAAAGCAACATGGGATGACGAAAGTGAATCCGAGGAGGAGATCGACACCGCCAACATGTGCTTCATGGCAAATGAGAGCACAAGCAAGGTATCCCCCTCAACTCTTCTTGATGATGATTTATCCATGGATGAGCTAGGAGAAGCTTTTATGGAACTTTCTAGCAATTATGATTTCTTAAAGAAGAAATATTTAAAATGAAAAAGGATAATGAATCTCTTAATATTCAAATTGTAAATCTTTCTAAAGAAAATAATGATTTACATTCTTCTTTAGTTTCCACTAAAAATGATTTTGAAAAATATAAGATTGCTTGTAAAGGAAAGACCCCATTTGTAGATTCTAATGAGATTGCCATGCTTAAGGAAAGATTAGACTCATTAGATGTTGTTTTGAAAAAGTGTAGTGAGTTTGATAAAAAGAAGATGGAGAATATGTTTCCTAAGAAACAAGCTCCCAAGAAAAATGTTCATCATGCTCATGTTCATGTTCATGCTACACAACCTAAACAACATGGTAAACCCCCAAAGCTTGCTCACACTTCACATACACACCATGCATTTATGTATAGGAAAGTGTACTCATGTTCACATTGTGGACGGAAAGGACACTTAGCTAATTTTTGCTATGATAGACTAAGTGCATCATCTCATAATGTTTGGGTTCGTAACACTAACTTTCAAGGACCCAAGAAAGTTTGGGTACCAAAGTCAACCATTGTTTTAAATGATGTAGGTACTCTCCAAAGCTCAAAGACGTAGAGGTTTATGGTATCTTGATAGCGGTTGCTCAAGGCACATGACTTGGGACATCAACAACTTTGCAACCCTATCAAGATATCATGAGGGTGGCACCGTCACCTTCGGAGATGACGCCAAGGGTAAAATCATCGGTATTGGTAATGTAAAACTTGGCACCTCTCCTTTAATTGAAATGTTGTCTTAGTTGATGGCCTCAAGCATAATCTCTTGAGTGTTAGTCAACTTTGTGATAAAGGTTTTGATGTTGTTTTTGATAATGTTTCTTGTAAAGTGATTGATAGAACTTCTAATGTTTGTGTATTTTCCGGTTTTCGTGAAAGCAATGTTTATATGATTGATATGTTAAATATGTCTTGCAATATAACATGTTTAAAAGCCCTCGATGACGACTCTTGGTTGTGGCATAGGAGATTAGGCCACGTTTCATTTGACCATATTTCTAGGCTTAACTCTAAGGAAATGGTGAAGGGTATTCCTTCATTGAACTTTGAAAAGGACCGAGTTTGTGACGCATGTCAATTTGGGAAACAAACTAAGTCCTCATTCAAATCAATTAAGGATATCATGTCATCACGTCCATTAGAGCTAATCCACATGGATTTATTCGGCCCAACACAAACCAAAAGTTTAAGTGGGAGTAGATTTGCTTTTGTTTTAGTAGATGATTTTTCGCGTTTTACTTGGGTTTATTTTCTTGAACATAAAAGTCAAACCTTTTCATATTTTCAAGCCTTTAAGAAAAGAGTTGAAAAGGAAAATGACTCCTCAATAATTAAAATAAGAAGTGATAGAGGAGGTGAGTTCATTAACCTTCCCTTTACCGCTTTTTGTGAGGAACATGGAATAAAACATGAACTTTCTTGTCCTAGAACTCCACAACAAAATGGAGTAGTTGAGCGGAAAAATCGTATTTTGCAAGAGATGGCTAGGACTATGTTAAATGAATATGGTCTACCACATTATTTGTGGGCCGAGGCCGTTCATACTTCATGTTACATTGCAAATCGTGTTTTCCTATGTAAAAATACTACTAAGACTTCTTATGAGATGTATTTTTCTAGAAAACCTAATGTTTCTTATTTCAAAGTGTTTGGTTGCAAATGTTTTGTTTTAAATACAAATATTAATTTGGGAAAATTTGATGCTAGATCATATGAGGCTATTTTTGTAGGTTACTCAAATACTAGTAAGGCTTATAGAGTCTTCAATAGGTCAACTTTGACTATTGAGGAATCTATTCATGTTAAATTTGAGGAATCTAACAAGTTTGTTAAGAATTGTGTAGAAATTGATGCTTTAGATGAAGGCTTGGAGAAAGTGACCTTAGAGGATGCTTCTACCATGGGAGACAAGCCAAAGGATGGTGATGGAAGTGAAGCCAAAGTGGAAGAGGCTCAAGGAAATGAACATCAAGCAAATGAAGAGGAGCCCTCTCAACCACTACCAAAGGATTGGAGATTCAATCCTCATCATCCCAAGGACCTCGTCATAGGTGAAGTATCAAAAGGGGTAACCACTCGCTCTAAGATTCAAGATTTTTGTGGTAATTTTGCTTTTATTTCTCACATAGAACCTAAAATGTCCTCGAGGCCGAGGCCGATTCATATTGGTTGCTTGCCATGCAAGAGGAGCTCAATCAATTTGAGCGCAACCAAGTTTGGCACCTTGTTCCTAGGCCCCAAGATAGACCTACTATTGGCACTAAATGGATCTTTAAGAACAAGTTGGATGAATCGGGTAATGTAGTTAGAAACAAGGCTAGGTTAGTTGCCCAAGGTTACACTCAAATCGAAGGATCGATTTTGAAGAAACCTTTGCACCCGTAGCACGGCTCGAAGCCATACGGATGACCTTAGCATATGCCTCATTTAAAGATTTTAAGTTATTTCAAATGGATGTAAAAAGTGCTTTTCTTAATGGTTATATTGATGAGGAGGTGTATGTTGAACAACCCCCCGGGTTTGTTGATCCTACACACCCTAATTATGTTTATAAATTAGATAAAGCATTATATGGTTTGAAACAAGCCCCTAGGGCTTGGTATGAAAGATTGTCTTCATTTTTGCTTTCAAATAATTTTAAGAAAGGAAAAGTAGATAAACATTATTTACCAAACATGTAGATCAAGATATCCTCATAGTTCAAATTTATGTTGATGACATTATTTTTGGATCTACTAATGTTTCTCTTTGCAAGAATTTTGAATCATGCATGAAAAAGGAATTTGAGATGTCTATGATGGGGGAGCTCAATTTCTTCCTTGGACTTCAAATCAAGCAACGTAGTGATGGGACATTCATCAACCAAGCCAAGTACACCAAAGAACTTATCAAGAGGTTCGGGCTTGAAGGATCCAAGTAGCAAAGACTCCCATGGCAACCACTACAAAACTTGACAAAGATGAACAAGGTAAGGAAGTAGACATCAAATTATTTCGTAGCATGATTGGTAGTTTACTTTATCTTACGGCTAGTAGGCCGGATATAATGTTTTCCGTATGTTTATGTGCACGTTTTCAATCATGTCCTAAGGAATCACACTTAATTGCGGTAAAACGCATAATTAGGTATCTTAAGGGCACAATTGATTTAGGTTTATGGTACCCGAAAACTAACCAATTTACCATGACTAGTTATTCGGATGCCGACTATGCCGTTGTAGGGTAGATAGGAAGAGCACAAGTGGCACTTGCCAATTCTTGGGCAATTGTCTTGTATCTTGGTCTTCCAAAAAGCAAAATAGTGTAGCCCTATCAACCGCCGAGGCGGAGTATGTAGCGGCCGGAGCTTGTTGTGCACAAGTTCTTTGGATGCAACATACTCTTCTCGATTTTGATTTGCATTTTGATCATGTTAGATTTATTGTGATAATACTAGTGCTATTCACATGACCAAAAATGCTAATCAACATAGTAAAACCAAACATATAGATATTAGATATCATTTTCTTAGAGATCACTTTGAAAAAGGTGACATTGATATCGATTTTGTTTCTACCGATTTTCAACTTGCGGATATTTTCACAAAACCTTTGGATTATGCAAGATTTTCTTTTATTTGTGGTGAATTAAATGTTTGTAAAATTGATACTTAAAGTATTTTAGTTGTTTTTGTTTTGGTTTCTAATATTTTTGTTTTGTTTTGTTTTGTCTTAAATTTTTTTTTTACCCTTTTTGATGTATGACAAAAAGGGGGAGAAAATGTATGGGGAGAAAAATGTATGAGTTTGGAGAAATACTAAGTTGTTTTTTAGTTGTTTTAATATTTGGTTCATGTTTGAGTTTCTTATTTATGGTGATGATTTTGTTTTAAAACATGATTTTTGTATGCTTACATAGTTTCTCATATTCATGTTAAATATATAGCATTGTTTAAGGGGGAGCTTTTCAAGCTTTTCCTCTTTTATTTGTTTAATAACTCATATGTTTTGTCATCATCAAAAAGGGGGAGATTGTTGGCCCAAGGTTACAATCAACCCATGTTTAGTGTATTTTGATGATTACAAAACATATTAGTTATTGGTACTAATATTATTTGTTGTTTAAGTGTGTTTCAGGTTTATTATCATACTAGAAGTACTCTCACTCATATACAAAGATCTTGGACTCAATACAAGCTATTGGATTCAAGACAAGTCAAATTGGGCTCAAAGTGCAATATTGAAGATCAAGTGAAGATTGCCCATGTTGAAGTCTTGAAGACCTAGAAGCTTGTAAGTGTAGTTTTTGTTAAAGATAGAATATGTAAATTTTGGCTCTAGGATTTGCACACACATGTGTTTTGAATATGTCTATGTTTTTGAAAATGGTGTTTCTAAGTTTATGCCTTAGTTTAATACATACATGTACCCAAAGCCTTATATCTTCAAAACTTGTTTAAATACATGTATATAAACTATTTTCAGCATAACACTTAGCTTAAGATTTTTAAAGGATTTTTACAAATTTTTCTAACTCAAAAATCTGCCCAGAAAACTGTTTTCCAGGCAGACCGGTCGACCGACCCTAAATATCAGTCGACCGGCTGCTGTGGCCAGACATGCACGAGGCTGTGCATGTCTGCCGGTCGACCGACCCTAAATATCGGTCGACTGATTTTTGGTGATCTGCTCTCTGTATTTTTTCGGTCGACTGGCCCAGTCGACCGATAGAAGGAAACTGTGTTTCCTTCTGTGTGATCGGTCGACTGGCAGTCGACCGGAGCCCTAACGCTCTTTTGCCAGCAGAGACCCGGTCGACCGGCAGTCGACCGGTAAGCCTGCAACAGCCCAACGGCTCTTTCCTCTTTGGGCATTTCTGAAAAACTGTTTTTGGGTTTCTCTTTAACAGAGTTTTTAGGAGTTGTTGGGGTGCTTTTGCAGAAGATTTTAGCAGGAAAAATCAGGGTTTTTAACCTATTCTCTCCCTATAAATAGTGGAGAATAGGCCTTAGTTATTAACCAAGAAAAAATTACAAGTTTTCATTGTTTTCAAGAGAAAGAGAAAAATAGTTTAAAGCTTTCATTTCCATTCTTTCAATTTGGTTTTTCAGTTGTTGTTTGATCTCTAATATCACTCTACAACTGAAGCTTTTCTCACCACACTTCATAGTGCCAAAAATTTCATATTCTCTCTATAGGTGAAGTTGTAAAAGTGAGAGAGTGTTTGTAAAAGAGAAAGGGTGTTGTGGTCTAGTTGAGATCACAAATTTGTAATCTTTTGTTCTTGTGGAGACAAGTTCCTAAGGGGAACTTCTTTGTAAGGTGAAGCTACGGGCTTGAGGTCTTTGGAGGCCTTTCTTGTACGAGATCCTACGGGGATAGTGGAAACCCTTCACGGAGGTGAAGGCGGGGACTAGAGCTACGGGCTCGAACCTCGAAACAAATCACTTTGTTTGCGATTGGCTTGGCGTTCCTCTTGCTTATTTTCTTGCTTTAAATTACTTTCAATTTGTTGCTTGTGAACTAACTCTTATTTGTGCTATCCTTACTTGTTTACTTAACTTGCCTTCAATATTTCTTGCTACAATACTTGTGTGCATTTCATCATAGCATTTCATACTTGGAATTGTTCGATCACACCTCAATACAACACGGTTGCATTGCGCACCTCTAACCCATTTAAGGGGAATTGGGAGGAAGGAGTTCAGAACCTCGCAAGGGGTATTCGGCTCTTAGTCGTGTTTTTGAGAGATCGTTGCATCCTCACTTAAGTAATATTTAAAAAGATCATTAGATTAGCATTACACCTATTCACCCCCCCCCCTCTAGGTGTATTTCATCAACAGCAGACCATCTGAAGCCCTATCCTTCCAGGTCCCCTGCTCGGTTCTCTAGTTTTCTTTTTGTGACTCATGAGCACCTTTTGTACTGTTTATACTTGTATAAGATCTCCTTGCATTCTCACATTTGCGCCTATCAGCACATCCTGTGATAACTTTGTAATTGTACTCATGTTGGAATGTATAAGCACCACGTACTTCTGTACGCTGATTCTTGCATGTACTAATGCTTAGTGTATATATGTGAGGATATTTTCGATCTACGTATATGATTGAGTTTAAACCTGCATACAAGAATACAAAATTTTAGAATTTTTAAAATAGTAGTACAAGGTGCTCAATTCTACCGCTATAGCAAGTGGCTATGCGGTCGTGATCCACAAAGAGGGATTAGCGATGGAAGTTTTTTAAGCAAGTTCTCTTTTATGCTACAATTAATAGTTAAAATTCTTCTTTTAGTTCTTAAAGAGAAAAGAGAAAATTGGAGTTAAAGTCAAGTTAGTAAGAAAATGGTAGAATGAGAAGGTGGAGAAAATGAAAGTGGATATGTACAAAGAAATGAAAAAGATTAAAAGAAATTTAGAAGAATATGGTGTTAGTAATTTACACTAAAAGTTAAAAGAAAGAAATTAAAAATAATTACTTACCTTCTTTGACCAAAAGCTTACCTTGAATCTTTGGTGACGATGTTACCTTGAAGTGGAGGCAATCAGCGCATAGCCTATAAGAGTTGATTCTCGTCTCTTTCACATTACATCATCAAGACAAAACAAGCATGAAATGATATAGACTGAGACTAAAATCCATCATCATTAGCTATCGGTGGCATTGACAAAGGCAAGGCTCTTTCGATGCTATAAAACTCACTTGGATAGCAATGAGTACAACAAAGAGAGAAGTAGAAAAGAAGAAGAAGAACACAAAAAAAAGTACATAAAAAAGGTAACTAAAGATTCGATTTTATAACAATAAGAGAAAAGAAGAACAACTTAACCGGTGTCACTCTCAGCACAAGCTTCATTCTCATTCTCCTATGAAACTCTGATCTCCTCTAAATTACATAAATGAAAACAGAAAAAAACATAAAAAAAAAACAAAAACCTACACTAAAAAGAATGAAAAAGTGGACTAAATTCTATCTCTGCTTGGTCGTCCTCTTTTGCCTTTGAGATTGCAGGTATTTATAGGAGAAATACAGAGGTTAGAGGAGTTTGAAGATAGGGAAAGCTGGATATTTATGAATTTAAATCCTCCCTTTATCTCCAAACAGGATTTGATGTGGATATTCAGTTCTGATCTGCAGCTTGTTGGTGTGTTGATTACTGAATATGACTTATCAAATGATAGAATTCGAAATAGTGATCAACTTAAGAGTTGTATCCCTTTAAGTCGTCTTTCTAGATCATCTTAAATCATTAGATTTGAATTTCAGTAGCGAAAGTTATGATTCAAATACTAAACTGTATCCAGGCAGAATCTGAGTCAAATTTGCTTCATTCATCTGTTGATCTTCTCTCTCTATTTATCCCTTTGGATTTGGACTCTGTTGGCCCAAGAGGTTACACTCTCCAATTGTTTTGTGTTTTGATGATGACAAACCAAATTAGAGCTATTTGGTACTAATAAGTTTGTTAAGATAAGTTTCAGGTTTGTACCATGTTTAGAGACCATTCGCTTAGCTATTGCAAGAACTTCTAAGTTCCCAAAGCAAGGAAGGCAATTGCACATCAAGGAAGGATCATAGAAGAGAAGGCACTAGCAAGGCATTGGATGGCTCAAAGACTTGAAGATAGCTCAAGAAGTCTTCATGTAATTTATTTTTCAGTTTATAGTATATTAAAGAATAGTGGATAGGTTTGAAGCTCTATCACACACGTTTTTGCGCACATGCTCATTCCAAAATAATTTCTTATAAATTATACAAAAATATTTTGCATACAAGTTTTTGCCTACAAATACATCTTTATGTTTAATTCTATTCCCTGTTCAAAAGTATTTTTGTTAAAATCAAAATCCTCTTTATTTTCTTTTCAAAAATGATTTTTGACCTGATCCGGTCGACCGGGACAGTCGACCGAGTCTGTGTCAGTCTGGTCCGGTCGACCGGACCAGTCGACCGCAGTTCTGGCAGAGGCACGTATCAGTGTGCATGTCTGCCAGTCGACCGGGGCGGTCGACCGGGATATTATTTTTGCTCACAGGTTTTCTCAGTCGACCGGGTCGGTCGACCGCTAGCCTATAACGGTCAAATTTTTGATCTACCGGTCGACCGGCCCAGTCGACCGATGTATCCGTTGAACAGTAACGGGCAGATTTTAAGTGAGCTGTTTATTTTTGTCTTTTGTGTTTAAAAATTCGTTTAAGGATATATTTTGATCTAATTACCTCCTAAACATCAGTAATTATGTTTTATCCCTAACCCTAGCCCTCTCCTATAAATAGGGGTGTTTGGGGAGAGATTTGTTACAACAATTTTTGCTAGAAAATTCAAAAGTTTAAGGCTTTCAAAAGAGACTTGTTTCTTGGTTTTTGTGCTGATTTCTCACTGATTTTCTGAAGGGTTTTCAAATACTCTCTGATTTAATTTTCTTTCTTCACTTACAACAAGAGCTTCATTCCTACTCAATATTCTCTAAGGACCTTTGTAAGGGAAGAGATATTTGAAAGAGAGAGTTTGTGGTCTTTTGACTACCAAGGAAATTACTTGTTCTTGAGATTGTAGGAGTTGGGTACTCCATTGTATTTGAGATCTTTGTGATAGTGGAAGTGGTCGGAATCCTTCTGGGGAAGGCGGGGAGTAGAGCTGGGTGCTCGAACCTCGATAACATATCCTTGTGTTTGCGATTGGTTTACATTCTTGCAATTCTTACTCTACTTTGCTTGCACTTATTACTTGCTCATCATATTCATTGTCATACTTACTTGCTTGCATTCATCTTGTGATTCTTGATTGTGATTGTTGTAGCTTTAAATTTTTATTTGCCCTTTGATTAGCATTGTCACCTATTCACCCCCCCTCTAGGTGACTTTTCAATTGGTATCAGAGCTTGGACTCTAGGTTTGGCTTAACATTCATAGAGAGATCCTTAAAATATTGCTAATCAACATTTTCATTCATCCATTCATACACTAGCAAACATGGCCGACAACATTAAATCCCCACCTAAATTTGATGGCCTAAATTTTCCAATTTGGAAGGTTAGGATGACTATATTTTTACAATCTTTGGGTAGCTTAGTAGCCAAGTCCTTGACCAAACCTTATGAAGCACCCGATGGTGATGAGAGCACTTGGACCGACCTGACTTTAAACTATATGAGGCTAACTCCAAGCCCAAAACTCCCTATTAACCGCCTTGAATGAGGATGACCTTACACGGGTAATTCATTGCCAATCCGCCTATGAGATTTGGCAACACTTATTGGTCACACACGAGGGGACTTCACAAGTCAAGAGAGCTAAGATAGATCTCTTGAGGTCCCAATATGAGTCATTTAAAATGCTTGATGATGAGTCTATTGATAGTATGGCTACAAGGTTTACTAAAATCACTAATGGTCTTTCTTCCTTAGGTGATGACATCTCCAACGATCAAAAGGTGCGGAAAGTAATTCGGGCTCTTCCTTCATCATGGGAGATCAAGGCCACCACCTTGAAGGAGTTGAACGACAAGGACGAGATGGACCTCATTAGTCTCATTGGGAACCTAAAGACCCATGAGATGGAGAAGAAGGCAAGAGAAGAGGCCACTACTTCAAAGAAGAAATCCATAGCCTTCAAGACTTCATCCACCAATGATGACGATGAAGAAGACGATGAAGAAGATGAGGAGCTAACTCTACTTGTGCGAAATGTCAAGAGGATGTACCGGAAGAACAAGCTCAACTTCCGGAGAAAATTTGAAGGCAAAGAGGAGCGGAGGATCATTTGCTATAATTGCCGCAAACCCGGACATATCATGGCGGATTGTCCGGAGTTCAAGAAGAAGATGACTTCCTCCTTCAAGCCAAAGAAGCCGGAGGAAAAGAAAGCATACAAAGCAACATGGGATTCAGAAAGAGAGTCCGAAGAGGAGGTGGATCAAGCTAATATGTGTTTCATGGCAAACACACCTAAGGTAACCCCTCAATCCCTTGATGATGAAGATGATGAACTAAGTAAGGAAGTTCTAGTTCATGCCTTTGTAGAACTTTCTGAAACTTATGATAATAAGAAACTTGAATGCTTAAAATTACAAAAAGAAGTTGCTTTTCTTAAGAATCAACTTGCCATTGTTTCTAAAGAAAAAGATGATGTTTCTTCTAATTTCATTTCCATGCAAAAAGAATTTTGTGCCTACAAGAGTACTTGTAAGGCAAAATCTCCTATTATTGATGAAAAAGAAATTTCTTCTTTAAATCCAAAATGAATGATTTCGAAAAAGTTTTAAATGATTGTGCTTTCAATAATAAGAAACTTGAGAACATGTTTTCTAAAAAGCACACTTCACATGCTAAAATTTCACAAGATAAAAATTCTCATACTAACACCTCTCATGCTCATGCTCACAATGCTCATGCTCACAAATCACACACCCATTATGCTTTTAAATATGGTAGAGTATATAGATGCACATATTGTGGTAAAAATGGACATTTAGCTAAGTTTTGCTATGATCAACTAAATAGAACAAATAATCTTGTTTGGGTTCATGACACTAACCCTAGAGGACCCAAGAAATGTGGGTACCAAAATCAAGTCTTAAATTGTTTGATGTAGGTACACACCAAAGCTCCAAGACGTAGGGAGCGGTGGTACCTTGATAGTGGTTGTTCAAGACACATGACATGGGACATCAACAACTTCACAACCCTATCAAGGTACATGGAAGGTGGCACCGTCACCTTCGGGGATGACTCCAAAGGAACTATCATCGGTATAGGTAACATTCAAATTGGTGCATCTCCTATTATTGAGAATGTTGTTTTAGTAGATGGTTTAAAACATAATTTGCTTAGCATTAGTCAACTTTGTGATCGTGGACTTAAAGTTGTTTTTGATGATACTTCTTGTAAGATTTTTGATGTTAAATCTGATGTTTGTATTCTCACCGGTTTTCGTGATAATAATGTTTATATTATTGACATGCTTAATTTAGATTGTTCTACTAAATGCTTAAATGCTTTTGATGAAAATTCTTGGCTTTGGCATAGAAGATTAGGACATGCATCTTTTGACCATATCTCTAGGATTAATTCAAAGGAATTGGTGAAGGGTATACCTTGCTTGAATTTTGAGAAAGACCGCATTTGTAGTGCGTGCCAACTTGGGAAACAAACCAAGTCTTCCTTTAAACCAATCAAGGATATCATGTCAACTAGGCCTTTAGAATTAATTCATATGGATCTTTTTGGACCAACTAAAACTAAGAGTTTAAATGGAAGTAGATTTGCATTTGTTTTGGTTGATGATTTCTCCCGTTTTACTTGGGTTTTCTTTTGCAACATAAAGATCAAACTTTTTCTCATTTTAAGATTTTTCGAAAAGAGTTGAAAAAGAAAAGGGTTTTCCGATTTTGAGAATAAGGAGTGATAGAGGTGGTGAGTTTGTTAACCAACTCTTCATGACTTATTGTGATGAAAAGGAAATTAAGCATGAAATGTCTTGTCCTAGAACTCCACAACAAAATGGAGTTGTAGAAAGGAAAAATAGAACACTTCAAGAGATGGCTAGGACAATGATAAGTGAGTATGACCTCCCTCAATATTTATGGGCCGAGGCCGTAAACACCGCATGCTATATATCGAATCGTATTTATTTGTGCAAAAATTCTTCAAAACATCATTTGAAATGTATCATTCTAGAAAACCAAATGTTGCATATTTTAAAGTTTTTGGATGCAAGTGTTTTGTTTTAAATACTAAGGATAATTTGGGTAAATTTGATGCTAAGGCTTATGAAGCTATCTTTGTTGGATATTCTTTTACTAGCAAAGCATATAGAGTTTTCAATAGATCTACACTTACCATAGAAGAATCCATGCATGTTAAGTTTGAAGAATCTAATGTGTTTGTTGAGAATGTTGTAGAGTTTGAACCATTAGGTGAAAACATGGAGAAACTATCCTTGAAGGACTCACCCGCGCAAGAAGATAAGCAAGAATCTATAGGTGAAGTTCAAGAGGATAAGGAGGAAAGCACTCAACCGCTTCCTAAAGCTTGGAGATACGCTACAAATCATCCTAAGGAGCTCATCTTGGGTGATGCATCTAAAGGAGTCACAACGCGCTCCAAACTCCATGACCTATGTGGTAACTTTGCTTTCATTTCTCATTTTGAACCCAAAGGCATTCTCGAAGCCGAGACGGACCCATATTGGTTGCTTGCCATGCAAGAGGAACTCAATCAATTTGAGCGCAACCAAGTTTGGCACCTTGTTCCTAAGCCCCACGATAGACCAATAATTGGTACTAAGTGGATCTTTAGAAACAAGATGGATGAGTCCAGAAATGTCATTAGGAATAAAGCTAGGTTAGTGGCCCAAGGTTACACTCAAGTTGAGGGAATTGACTTTGAGGAGACCTTTGCACCCGTAGCACGGCTTGAAGCCATACGGATGACACTAGCTTTTGCATGTTTTAAAAATTTTAAACTTTTTCAAATGGATGTAAAAGTGCATTTTTAAATGGTTTTATTAATGAAGAAGTTTATGTTTCTCAACCTCCCGGTTTTGTTGATCATGTTCATCCCGATTTTGTTTTTAAACTTGATAAAGCTTTGTATGGATTGAAACAAGCTCCAAGAGCTTGGTATGAAAGGCTTTCTAGTTTTCTCATTTCAAATGATTTTATTAAAGGCAAAGTAGACACAACTCTTTTTACTAAGCATGTTGATAATGATATTTAATTGTGCAAATTTATGTTGATGATATAATTTTTGGATCTACTAATGAGCTTTTATGCAAGGATTTTGAGAAAGTCATGCAACTTGAATTTGAAATGTCTTCAATGGGTGAGCTCAATTTCTTCCTTGGACTCCAAATCAAGCAATTGCAAGACGGAACCTTCATTAACCAAGCCAAGTACGCAAAGGAGCTAGTAAAGAAGTTTGGGCTTGAAGGATCAAAGGCTTGCAACACTCCAATGGCAACTACAACCAAGCTTGATAAGGACGAATAAGGTAAAAATATGATATTAAATTATATAGAAGCATGATAGGAAGTCTTTTATATTTGACGGCAAGTAGGCCGGATATCATGTTTAGTGTGTGTTTTTGTGCTAGATTTCAATCGTGTCCTAAAGAGTCTCATCTTATTGCGGTAAAACGCATTATTCGTTATATTAAGGGCACTATTGGAATGGGTCTTTGGTATCCGAAAACTAGAGATTTTTCAATGACTAGCTATTCGGATGCCGACTATGCGGGTTGTAGAGTAGATAGAAAGAGTACTAGTGGGACATGTCAATTTCTTGGTAATTGTCTTGTTTCATGGTCCTCTAGGAAACAAAATTCCGTAGCTCTCTCAACCGCCGAGGCGGAGTATGTTGCCGCGGGGGCTTGTTGTGCACAAGTCCTTTGGATGAAACATACTCTCCTTGATTTTGATTTGCACTTTGATCATATAAAAATATTTTGTGATAATACTAGTACTATACACATGACCAAAAATGCAAATCAACATAGTAAGACCAAGCACATTGAGATTAGATATCACTTTCTTAGAGATCATTTTGAGAAAGGTGATATAGATATTGATTATGTTTTCACGGATTTACAACTAGCCGATATTTTCACTAAACCTCTTGATTTTGCTAGATTTTCGTTTATTTGTGGAGAACTTAATGTTTGTATTATTGAATAGACATGTTTTTCATAACCCTTTTTGATGTATGACAAAAAGGGGGAGAATAAGTTTACATGACAAAAATAAGTTCATTTGGTCTTGGTTCCATATGAATTTATATGCTTTAATTTTAAAGATTTGTTTTATGAGTTTTATGTTTATGTATGTATGAGTTTTTGAATTCATGTATTTTGAGAATTCTTGTGTTTTAGTTGTTTTGGTATTTTTGGTATCAAGAGCAATTTTTGTGTTTTATATTAGTTTCAATAATTGGTGCATCATTTCAATTATTGGTATCTAGAGCATATTCTTGTGTTTTTATGTATAGCATAATTTGAGGGGGAGTTTTCTCCTCCCTATATTTTTCTTAATAGCCTATTTGTTTTGTCATCATCAAAAAGGGGAGATTGTTGGCCCAAGAGGTTACACTCTCCAATTGTTTTGTGTTTTGATGATGACAAACCAAATTAGAGCTATTTGGTACTAATAAGTTTGTTAAGATAAGTTTCAGGTTTGTACCATGTTTAGAGACCATTCGCTTAGCTATTGCAAGAACTTCTAAGTTCCACAAGCAAGGAAGGCAAATTGCACATCAAGGAAGGATCATAGAAGAGAAGGCACTAGCAAGGCATTGGATGGCTCAAAGACTTGAAGATAACTCAAGAAGTCTTCATGTAATTTGTTTTTCAGTTTATAGTATGTTAAAGAATAGTGGATAGGTTTGAAGCTCTATCACACACGTTTTTGCGCACATGCTCATTCCAAAATATTTCTTATAAATTATACAAAAATATTTTGCATACAAGTTTTTGCCTACAAATACATCTTTATGTTTAATTCTATTCCCTGTTCAAAAGTATTTTTGTTAAAATCAAAATCCTCTTTATTTTCTTTTCCAAAAATAATTTTTGACCTGATCCGGTCGACCGGGACAGTCGACCGAGTCTGTGTCAGTCTGGTCCGGTCGACCGGACCAGTCGACCGCAGTTCTGGCAGAGGCACGTATCAGTGTGCATGTCTGCCAGTCGACCGGGGCGGTCTACTGGGATATTGTTTTTGCTCACAGGTTTCTCAGTCGACCGGGTCGGTCGACCGCTAGCCTATAACGGTCAAATTTTTGATCTACCGGTCGACCGGCCCAGTCGACCGATGTGTCCGTTGAACAGTAACGGGCAGATTTAAGTGAGCTGTTTATTTTTGTCTTTTGTGTTTAAAAATTCGTTTAAGGATATATTTTGATCTAATTACCTCCTAAACATCAGTAATTATGTTTTATCTCTAAACCCTAGCCCTCTCCTATAAATAGGGGTGTTGGGGAGAGATTTGTTACAACAATTTTTGCTAGAAAATTCAAAAGTTTAAGGCTTTCAAAAGAGACTTGTTTCTTGGTTTTGTGCTGAATTTCTCACTGATTTTCTGAAGGGTTTTCAATTACTCTCTGATTTAATTTTCTTTCTTCACTTACAACAAGAGCTTCATTCCTACTCAATATTCTCTAAGGACCTTTGTAAGGGAAGAGATATTTGAAAGAGAGAGTTTGTGGTCTTTTGACTACCAAGGAAATTACTTGTTCTTGAGATTGTACGAGTTGGGTACTCCATTGTATTTGAGATCTTTGTGATAGTGGAAGTGGTCGGAATCCTTCTGGGGAAGGCGGGGAGTAGAGCTGGGTGCTCGAACCTCGATAACATATCCTTGTGTTTGCGATTGGTTTACATTCTTGCAATTCTTACTCTACTTTGCTTGCACTTATTACTTGCTCATCATATTCATTGTCATACTTACTTGCTTGCATTCATCTTGTGATTCTTGATTGTGATTGTTGTACCTTTAAATTTTTATTTGCCCTTTGATTAGCATTATCACCTATTCACCCCCCCTCTAGGTGACTTTTCAGACTCTATATTTGATCTTATCCTCGATTGATCTTTAGATTTAACTACTTGATTCACTAAAAACTGAATTTAACCAATTGGATTTGGGATCATCCTCTTCTAACCAATAGATCTAGTTAAATCTGAATTTAACTGATATTTATTTGATTTTATCCTCTTTCTCCCCATAATTATCTTCTGCAAAATGACATTTAAGACAAGAAATTTAGCAGATTTATATATATAAATATGGAAATATAATAAAGAGTAATACAATAAATGTGTGTAATCACACCCCCACACCTATCTTTTGCTCGTCCTCGAGCAAAACAACAAATTAAATCAAAGATTATTAGACCACTTTCGCAGGTTACCCGATTGCACTGAGCATGTGCAACAAGCCGTTAAACCTCTAGGTTTCTCCTAGAGGACGAGTTTTGTCCCGTGAGGGTTTTTCAGTGGATTACACCCACAAAATCCGTAAATAAAGAGAAATGAAGTATTAGTATTTGAAAACACATAGAGAAAATATTTGAAGTATTATTGTAAGAATTAATTAATCTATAAGTTATAAGAAAACTGAACTTTTCATTCCTAAACTTACTCTTTATTTAAAAACTTGTTATCAACAAGGCAAGAAGTCAAACTATATTTTTCATCTAGTCTATTACTTTACCCTAAGTCATATGCACCTTCGTGACCGTGAAATTTTGACTAAGGGTTCTTTAACTCTAACTCTTATGCCTTATTTATTTATTTTTTTATTTTTGGTGGTAATATTCCTTAGTTCTATTAGGCTTTCTAATATGCCCATGTAACGAGCCTTTAATCGGTGACTCCCAAACCAAACGGTCTTAGGGCACCGGGTGAGAAGACACCCCAAGGACTTAAGGACTCGAGCAAACAAGGTCACAAAACTAAGGATTTTATTATATGAACTGCCTTTAGGCATGAATACTTATACTTTATGAGGCACAAATACCCAGCTTAATCAGAGTGTATATATATATATATATATATATATATATATATATATATATATATATATATATATATATATATATATATATATATATATATATATATATATTATATATATATATTATATGAGAAAAATGTATATCAGCCCGCGGGCTGAGAGTACTCTCTCAGCCTGCGGTGACGTGGCTCAATTTGTCACCTCACTGACTTGCGGCCCGCTTTTAGGGAGAAGTTAAATTACCAAATACCCCTTATGATAACTTTTCCTTATTGTTTATTATTATTTTTTCCCCCTTTTATTTTGCCGCTCTTTATAGGATATAATTACTTTTTGCCTTATTTCTTTACCTCTTTTTTGAAAGATCTAGTTTCTCCTTTTCAGCCTGGGATAAATTTTTTTTGAAAATATAAAATCTTTTCAGATCAATGTTTTCAGCCTGCGATAAAATTCTACTTTATAGTTTAATTTTTTTGTATATAATGTAGTCAGAGTTTTTGGTCGCATTGTACATTTAAACTGCGACCTTAGTCAAAGACTTTGGTCGCAGTGTACATGGTTAAATGCGACCAAGGTCGCAGTGTACATGGTTAAATGCGACCAAGGTCGCAGTGTTGTTATTGATAAAGATGGTCGCAGTGTACATGGTTAAGTGCGACCAAGGTCGCAGTGTTGTTATTGATAAAGATGGCCAGCAACTGCAATCTAAGGTTGCATTACATGGACTGCGACTTTGGTCGCAGTACGTTAAGTAAGTGTTTTCCTTTTAGATTAACATGCATAGCGACCAAGGTCGACACTGCTGTTTTGGTTTAAGACTGCCGCCAGCAACTACGACCAAGGTCGCCGTGTTGTTGTTTTATTAAGTGTTGTTTTGGATTAAGTCATTTTTTTGAATCTAAATGAAAAATGAAAAGTTGTCTGTTGTCTGATGCGACTTGGAGTCACTCCGTGAGACGCGACCTGTCATAAAGATTTTTATGAGATCTTTTTAACGTCAAGTCTACGTTGACGAACCCGCACCATTCGTTGTTTCCCGAAGCTGTTGTCCACGCGTCGGCTCTTCATTGGGTTTAGGCGTTAATGTCTTTTAATGCCAAACCGGCGCCGGCGGTTGGAGACCATTAAGGCCGACGGTTCTGATTAATGAACCATTAATTATGGTTATTATGGGCTGCCTATAAATAGGGCTCACCCTCTCCCTTTAACAGCCCATAATTAGACTGTTTTCATTTGAGAGCAATTGCTCTGAGAATTTCCGCCTTCTTCAGAGTCTCTAACAGGGGCCTGCCTCCATGGATGAAGATGACCCTATGCACGAAGATGACCCAGAGCTTGATTGTCCTTTTTCAGGTTCGCTGGGCCTCTGGGAGAATATTTTGGCCGGTGAACTTGATCGATGTTCGTCCACAAGGGAAGAAGTCATGGTCCTCGTCGTCCGCAAGAGAAGAAGTCATGGTCCTCGACGTCCACAAGTTTTTAATACACGGGGACCTCAATAACACTACCGCTCTTATTCAATAAGGGCTCTTTGATGTTTAGTCTTCTTTGTACTGCTATATTGTAACACTCAATCTTATTGTATAAGAGAGCGTTTTGTATCATTTTCACATGCCTGGAGATAAATGCCTGGACATAAATAAAGACCTCAATAACACCACTGCTCTTAGTCAACAATGGCTCTTTTTGATGTTTAGTTTTCTTTGTACTGCTATATTGTAACACTCAATCTTATTGTATAAGAGATCGTTTTGTATCATTTTCACATGCCTGGAGATAAATGCGTGGACATAAATAAAAAGCATATTTGTTTTTTAATAAACTACGACCTTTGGTCGCAGTCATGCATTGCAAACAAAACAACTTGGACCAGAGACGACACTGCGACCAAGGTCGCATAAGACTACAGTGCAAACAGAAACAACTGCGACCAGGGTCGACATTGCGACCAAAAACTGCGACTAAGCAACTGCTGCGGTGACGTGTCACCTCGCGCAGTGTTGTTGTTGATTAAGACTAAAGACCAGCAACTGCGACCAAGATTGCAGATTATTTTTTTAAGACTGCGGCCATCAACTGCGACCAAGGTCGCAGTGTTGTTATTGATTATTTATAAAGACCACCAACTGCGACCAAGGTCGCAGTGATGTTGTTGATTAAGAGTAAAGACCAGCAACTGCAACCAAGGTCGCATTGTATTTATTAAGTCTCCCTCCATGGTCGCAGTATTTCAACCAATATATGTAGTAAAAATGTAATTCACACAATTAACTTTAGAAAACAGATTTATATATATTTAAAAAGAAAAACAAAATACAATTTTTTAACTTCTAATCGTCGTCATCACCATCGCAATCAGATTCGTCGTCAAGAGTCATGCTTTCGTCTTCTGTCTCTTCCTCCTCTTCAGGTACAGTCTCATCGTCGCTTTCTTCCTCTTCATGTTTGTGTTTTGGTTCATCAATGAACTCCCAAAAAGGGTCGTCTGTATCAAGCTCAGATTCTGACCCGTGCGAGACATTGTTTCAGAACTAAACATAAAATCATCATTTGATGATTGGCTTCTTTCCGTTGAAGACGGTGGTGATGGTGAAGACATTGTTTGAATGTATTGGCTTCTTTCCGGTGAAGACGGTGGTGATGGTGAAGACATTTTTTGAATGTATTTTCCGAACAGTGAGAGTAACGAGTTTGAGCAAAAATAACTTAGTATGTTTTTAATCCTTTGCTCATGACCCTTTATATATTTTTAATCCCGGAATTCCAAAAGGTTTAAGCTCTCGGACCACGTGATATCTCTCAAATATATTTCTATCTTTTCCCAAAAATTGTATACTTCCTAGGTGACTGTTCAGTTATCCAAAACAGTTTAAAAGTTAATACAGTATAATTTTAATTACTTTGAACTCCAAAACAGTTCATTATTGCGACCATAGTCGCATTGGGAACTGATAAATGATTAAGTAACTGCGACCATGGAATGTTTTTTTACTTTTCAATGCTAGAAGTCGCAATCGTCATATAAAGGGGTATTTTTGTCAATTTGTTTCACGATTGTTTAGGCGGGATTTTTTTGATTTTTTTGGCGCCCACACTCTGCGACCGATGTGTGGCCTATATTCAGCCACGTCCCGCAGGCTGAAAAACTCTCTCAGCCTGCAAGCTGAGGTACAGTAAGCCCTATATATATATATATTTCTTTCTTTTCTTTTTCTCTCTTTTTTTTAATAAGGCATAAGAATCTTTATTTTTGAACCCTAAGTGTGTAAGTGTATAAAGCATGCATATATTATCATGGTAAAGATCAAGACTAAATTACTTTCCAAATTTTCTTCCTCACCTTAGAAATCAAACAAATAATCTTATTTTGACCAAGTATAAGAAATCCTAATTATGATTCTCCTATTCCTTAAAATTGACTTAATACAAAAAATATGTCAAAATATTGTTTCTATTTTTCAAAAAGTTTTAAAAGTAAAAAAATGTTAATTTTTTTTAAATAATAAAAAGAAAACCTAAGTTATGTTAGAACCCTCCCCCACACCTATCTCATGCATTGTCCTCAATGTATGAATTAATGCATAGATGCATGAAAAAGAAGAAAGGGAAGAAAAATATTACCTTAAGGTGGTGGTTCCGGTGGTGGTCTGATTGGTCTACGAAATGTGGCCTATCTAATTTGCGTGGAGTTCGGAAGATACCTCTCTGATATAACCCACTAAAATGATGTATATATGAATGATTTTAATTAAGAATTTTACCCCATCTAATTTTCAAATTTCACAAATAATTTCAGATCAATTTTATCAACACTCTTGTCCCAAAATGGAGTGTGAAAGATGGAATAATTTACTTAGACTTAGGAAGTACATGAACTAATACCGACTCAGGAAGAGACTTAAGTCAAGTAAAGGTCCAAGAGTCGAGATTGGTTCAAGAAGTGGGTCCAAATCAAGAAGTTGAAACTCAAGTCCACATTCATTTTCTCACAATAAAATGTGACTTTCTAAGATTGCTGATTCAAGTTCAAGAATGACAGGTGTGAGAATCAAAATTGACTCTAAAATATTACTCAAGTTGGGTAACAAAACAGGAGTTAATATTGATTCAGGAATTTGAACTGGATCACAAATTTGAGAATCTAAGTCACATTTCTCATTGAGTTCAATTTCATAAAAATAAGAACTTGCCAATTTGTCAATGGGACTTTCAAAAGAATGAAATTGGTCAAGTTCAATATAATGATCATAAAGATTAGGAATTCAATTTCATGATGAATTGGCAAAGGATCCAATGTTAACTCGGGAAAAAGATTGAAATCAGGTGAAGACACGGAGTCATTATTGAATCAGGAAGTAGAATTGAATCACCAAGTTGAGATTCAGGATCATATTCATTCTCAGTTCATTTTGGGAAAGGGATAACTTGCGAAACTGTCAATGTCATTTTCAAAATTTGGAGTTTAGGCAAGTTCAAATGGGTGTGCTGAAATGGAATCTTGTTTTCTAAAACAACATGATTCTTTGGCTCTAACAGAATGGTTAGCGACATCAGAATGGTCAAACGATGAGAATGAAAAGTTGGACCATTAGATATATGTCATGATTACGAGCGATTTGAGCCTGAGTCATGGCTTCAAGCATCTTTTCATAGTTGATTGGTTCATCATTTTGCTGCGAGTGGACTTGAATAGATGAAATTTTATTTTGGAATTTGTGGTGAAATTGTGAGTCCGTCAGATTTTATGATTGTTGCTTGGACTCACGCATACTCATTTCCAAGATTGATGATTTTTTATTTTGAACTGGTGGAACTGAGTATGGATCTTGGAAATATTATGGACAAGGTGGATAAGGAGGACAAGTTGATTGAAAACTGGGCTCGGGGGAGGTGAATCCCCATTGACTCTGTGAAGAGTTAAAATTATTTTAAAAATTATGGTCATAGGATTGGGGGCATGGGTTTATTTGATTCGGATAAGACCAATCCGGCACACTAGGTTGGTTAAGTTATGACATGTCGGGTTGGTAATATCCGAAAAAGAGGTCGGGGTGTAATATGGATTACCATTAAAATTGAAAAAATTATTGTTATAAGCCATATCACACAGGAAATGTCAAACACAAATAAACAAATAAGCAAATAAATAAAAATAAAAAAAATCTAACCTAAGTTAGGGTAAACCTTAGACCTAGATGACTCCTAACTGGTTAGACTGTCCACGGGGGCTATATTGCCGAATCTGACCACAAGTTAATCGGCCAGGTAGGGGCAAGATTAGTGGGATGTATCCGCACAGAAGCGACGGGCCTAATTAAGCCAAGCCACCAGCCTTCGGGGTTTCGGCCCTCAATTCCCAACCTTAGTCACCGATTTGGCAAGAGTCAGATTCAAATTAACTTCCTCCTTAGGTCAGTCTCCTATTTGAGTCCGAGATGTCCCTAAGGCCACGTCTACTCAGTTTTAATTAGGCTTGGGTTAGTGAGTTAGGAGATTGTTTGTGGGCTAAGGGAGGGTAATGACTTCCCACCTTATCTTGTTTATAGGACAAGCCCTTAAATCAATTTAGTGCAGTATACAAGTATATAGAAAAAAAGTAACACTCAAGCAATATTTCATATAAGAATGAACCTTATACTAAATGCTATGCACACATACCTTGACTTCAACACTCTTCAATAGTAAATAGAAAATGTAACGAAATAGACACATGCTTAAATGCGAAGTCTAAATCATTTTTAGCATTTACAATCAACCTTTTACTATTGTGTTAGAAATGTATATACAGTGAGTCAAACAAGAAAATAAATAACTACAAATATTAAACTTTACAATTCAGCCAACCTGCAGAAAATACAGGTTAGTAGTTCATTCAGATTGCCACAGGAATGTAGCAAATCTGAGGGCTTCTGGGCTCTGCTTTTTTCTGAGTAGAGTCCAGGGCCACTTATATGTCCACTGCAGCAAAATTTCTTGTTGTTAAATCTGTACACCAGAACAAAGAAGAAAGTTAACCAAAAATGTAAATCTAAAAAGAGAATAACTTACCGTCCCTTCCCGGCGACGGCACTAAAATTTGATTGAGTTTAAACCTGCATACAAGAATATAGAATTTCAGAACTTTTAAAATAGTAATGCAAGGTGCTCAATTCTACCGATATAGCAAGTGGTTATGCGGGTCGTAATCCACAAGGAGGGACTAGCGACAGAAGCTTTTTAAGCAAGTTCTCTTTTATGCTACAATCAATGGTTAAAATTCTTCTTTTAGTTCTTAAAAAGAAAAGAGAAAATGGAGTTAAAGTCAAGTTAGGAAGAAAATGGTAAAATGAGAAGGTAGAGAAAATGAAAGTGGATATGTACAAAGAATGAAAAAAGATTAAAAGAAATTTAGAAGATTGTGATGTTGGTGATTTACATAAAAAGTTAAAAGAAAGAAATTAAAAATAATTACTTACCTCCTTTGACCAAAAGCTTACCTTGAATCTTTGGCGATGATGTTACCTTGAAGTGGAGGCAATCAGCGCATAGTCCATAAGAGTTGATTCTCGTCTCTTCACATTGCATCATCAAGACAAAACAAGCATGAAATGATACAGACTGAGAATAAATTCCATCGTCATGAGCTATCAGTGGCACTCGCAAAGGCAAAGTTCTTTCGATGCTATAAGACTCACTTGGATAGCAATTGGTACAATAACAAGAGAAGTAGAAAAGAAGAAAGAGAACACAAAAATAAAGTACATAAATAAGGTAACTATAGATTCGATTTTATAACAATAAGAGAAAAGAAGAACAACTTACACCGGTGTCACTCTCAGCACAAGCTTCATTCTCATTCTCCTATGAAACTCTGATCTCCTCTGAATTACATAATGAAAACTAAAAATTACATAAAAGGAAAAACAAAAACCTACACTAAAAAGAATGAAAAGTGGATTAAATTCTATCTCTGCTTGGTCGTCCTCTTTTACCTTTGAGATTGCAGGTATTTATAGGAGAAATGCAGAGGTTAGAGGAGTATGAAGATAGAGGAAGCTGGATATTTCTAAATTTGAATCCTCCCCTTATCTCCAAACTTGATTTGATGTGGATATTCAGTTCTGATCTGCAACTTATTGACGTGTTGATTGCTGAATATGACTTATCAAATGATAGAATTTGAAATAGTGATCTTATGAAAGTCGTCTTTCTGGATCATCTTGAATCATTAGATTTGAATTTCAGTAGCGAAAGTTATGATTCAAATACTAAAATGTATCCAGTCAGAATCACAGTCAAATTTGCTTCATCTCATCCGTTGATCTTCTCTCTATCCATTTATCCATTTGGATTTGGACTCTGTATTTGAGTTATCCTCGATTGATCTTTAGATTTAATCACTTGATTCACCAAAAACTGAATTTAACCAATTGGATTTGGGATCATCATCTTCTAACTAAATAGATCTACTTAAATCTGAATTTAACTGATATTTATTTGATTTTATCCTCTTTCTCCCCATGATTATCTTCTGCAAAATAGACATTTAAGATAAGGAATTTAGCAAATTTATTATATAATAAATGTGAAAATGTAATAAAGAATAATGCAATAAATGTGTGCAATCAGTATATACGTCACAGTAACGTCTCTATACCCATGGGATCGGGGCGTTATAGGATGGTGTCAAAGCCTAAGCTCTCATATCCTCAGTGAGTCTAGACGACAAATTAATGGTAAAGAAATTTTCATCTGGATTTCATGGGTTCCGGTTATACAATCCAACTACAAGTACAATGTTATCTATTCCTTCTTGATTGTCCCTTCCTTGATTCCTGAGTCCTTTTCATCTTTTCATTTTCCCGTTTTCGTCATCTTTATACCAACTTAAAATATGGATAGATTAGAGATGTAGCGGTAGAGTATTGAATGAAGCTATTATACGATCTCTTCGACCAACTCTATGAAGCTCGGGTATTCTCAGAATTGATCTACAATTAGGTTATCTTTCAGAAGTCAGTATTCTAGATTCTTTACGAGTATTTTATTCTTGGCTATATCTTTCAGAGTGATCGACACCCAGTATTTGAAATTCTTAACGATCAGTCTTCTTTATTTATGCTCAGAATTATCAGGGTTTTTCTTTATCTTCGGTATTCTGGTCTATTCTCAAACTAATAGCAAGCATACAACACATCGAGAATTCTATTACAAACTTTTCATCAAGTACAACTTCATGCCTCTTAGATAAAGAAGTAATATCGTGTCAGTATTATTTGGCATCGTTTGAAGATTTATACAACAGGAAGAGTAAAGATGTCTATGTTCTAATTATTGTTCAATTGGTTTGGGAGTGTTACCCTTAGTTATTCATATCTTAATTGGTATAATCCTCGTCCCTACCTTTCCTATGTTCATTTTCCCTAATCGAAATTTTGAGGATGAAATTTTTGTAAGGTGGATAGAATGTAACACCACGTTCCTGAAATATATACTTAGATATTTGTTCTGATTTTTTGATCATATTTTTAATTTATTTTTTGTATTTTTTATTTTATGATTATTTATGCGATTGTTTTGCATTAAATCCTGATTTGTGGACTCAGAGTCAGCTCTAGTCTGAACCGGGACCGATCTCTTTATACTAATCAATTTGACCTTTCGGTAGTTAGATTTGACTGATTTAAGTTTCAAACATTATTTTCTAATATTTTAGATTTTTCATGATTTTCTTAAAATTTTCAGAATTATTCTGCAAAATCTTCAAAATCGGTATCGACCGGTGTCACCGATCGATTCTAAGATTTTTAATTTAGAAATGGAGCTGAATTTCTAAAATCTGCTTTCATATTATTTCTTATAATCATATTTTTCTACTTTAATGTATTTTTGGAGATTTTTTTTTGAATTTATCAAAATTCGACCGGATTTGGTGTTGACCGATATCGCTGGTAGATTCCAGAATTTTTATTTTGAAAATGGGATTGAATTTCTTGAATCTGATTTCACCATATATCTTAAAATAATAATTACAATTTTAATAATTTTTCGAGACCTTTCTGGATTATTCCAATTTCCGTCATTTTTGGTGTTTTCGGTGTGTTTTCCGGAGTCCAGAGTTTCGATCGGATATTTTCCTATTTCTTTTCCTTTTCCTTTTTCTTCTTTTTTTTCTTTTCCTTTCTTTTATTTTCTTTCCTTCCTTTTCCTTCCACCACCTTCCCACAACTTCCACCACCTTTCGTCCAAAATATCTTCTCCCCCCTTTTCCTTTTATTTCCTTTTTCCTTTCTCTTTTCTTTTTCTTCTCTTTTTCTTCTTCTTCCCCTGGCACCAATGACAGCAGCACCGGGCTCCTCCCTCTCTCTCAAAATTCTCTTTCCCTCTTCTCAAATCTCCTTTCTCTCTTAAATTTCTTACTCACTCTTCCTAATCTCTCTATCTCTCTCTAATTTCACTCTCCCTCACATCTCTCTCTCTCTCTCTCATATCACTCCCTCTCTCTCTAAGACCGGCACCTCCACCTAGCCCCAGTGTGGCCCCAACTCTAGCGAGCGATCTCCGGCCTCCCCTCATCTCTCTCCTCCTATTTCATCTCCAACTTCCCTCACCACCTCCACCTTCTTCCTCTAAAGATTCAAACCACCAAATCACCATAACTTCCACACTTCTCCACCAGTACACCACAAACTTCATCACCACCACCATACAACCCTCCTTCTCTGGCCAGGCCACTACCACCATCATCTCACCACCACCAATCACCACCCAATCCCCAACATCACCACCTTCAAAGTTTCTAACCCCCTACAAACTTCCTCCACTCTCCTCCTTGGGGGTGGCCGCGTGCCACCACCAGCCTCCTGTGGCCGGCAGAGGCCAGCGTCGCTGCCGTGGTGCCCCCTGGCCGCACGATCGTGGCCAGGGCCTATCTAAGCCAGGACCCAGGCAAGGGGGCTGCTGCCCCTCCCTCCCTCCCTCCCTCTCGCTTGATTTCCTGTCCCTTGTTGTCTCTCTCTTGTTGTCTTTCTCTTTCTCTCTCTTAATTCTCACTTTTATCTCTCTCCAAATATATATATTTATATTTTATATTGTTTATGGCCGCGTGCACGTATTTTTGATATTTCATGAATTTCGTGGGTTTTTTTGAAGATTCTTTAGACGAGTGTACTCGCCTCATTATTAGGTTTCCCTGCTTTGATGGGTTGAGTTATTTTTTTGGGAAATTTATGTATTTTTATTTTTTTGTGTTGTAAATTGTAATTTTTGTGGACCGTGTACTTGTAAGTGTATGTGGCCGAGTGCCTAGGACTGTACATATATTATGCCTGTGACGAATACTTGTACTAGAGTAGTTTACTTCCTGTACATATGTCATGCCTGTGATGGTTGTCTATTGTTTACTTTATTATATGTGTGTGTTTGATGCTAACACTCCTCCTGCAGGTACTATACCCAGCCTTCGGGCTGCGTTTAACCTCTGGGCTTTCTATACTAAACCTTCAGGTTGCGTTTTAGCCTCCAGGCTCTCAGGCTCCACCAGATAGGTGAGTCTAGTACACAACGCTTTCTTGCTAACTCCACTCGAGTGTAGTTTATGCCGTGATCGATAGTTGTACGTTATCATGGCATCATCATTAGCGGTAACAACACCGAGCGTGAATAGCCTCTAGCGCTGTATGTTAGCCTCGCCCCAGCTTGTCTAGCTTCGTTTTGTTTGATCCTAGCCATTGCCTATCATGTTCTGTTATAAAGTTTGCATGTGTTTCTGGTACTAACCATGCAGGTACCCTTGTACAGCCTCAGGGTTTCTGCCCGCTTCCAGGATGGCCACCCATAGGAATTGGCCTTGCACCCTTATGGGTTTCGTGATAGCTATCGGGAGTGTGCTTAGACCTCGGGCTTACTTTCAGCC